>APFE031505925.1:0-11698 GCA_000404065.3 Pinus taeda
GAGCACCATGTCTTCCTTAGTCAAGAAGATCATGAAGAAGAAGACAGTAAACAATTCCAAACAAAGTCAGGTGAATCATTTGACTTTAAACAAGGCTATGACACCGCTGTCTATGAGGTCCACAGGCAATACAAACTAAGAAGTAGGACTGTGAATATCACACAACCTGAAAATACCAAGGATAAACAGCAGCCTAAGAGTGCCATAGTAGCAGAACCAATGAATGCAACCGACTCACTAAATAAGGAAGTAACAATTGAAGAAGTTACTGAACATATACAACACCCACAAACTACATCATCTGAACACTCCAATTCAAACAAAAAGCCTCAAGAGGTGATTGAGAAAAATAAGCCCCAAAACCAAGAGCAAACCTTACCAAACAAAGACAGGGGGCTCACCCATAGCACCAAAATCCAGGCTGAAAAACCCTTTGACTTAGAAGCTGAAATTGGAAAACTAAAAATAGCCATCCCTCTGGCAGAGCTAGCCAAGAATGAAATCTATAAACAACAGATTGAGAAATCCCTTCAACTAACTCCAAATAAAGATAGTGTAAATGTGGACAATGTCAATGTGTTGGATGACACCCCAGAATTACTGTTTGGTCCAGAGGTTGATGGAAAACCAGCAGGCACAGGGATTCTCCCCTTTTATGTCAGCTTGCACGTTCATGATAAAATATTACACAATGCAATGTTTGACTCAGGCGCTTCTCATAACCTGATGCCAAAAGCTGTCATGGAAAGGCTGAATTTGGATATCACCAGGCCATACAAGGACCTGTTTTCATTTGATTCCAGCCAGGTTAAATGCCTGGGCCTGATAAAAGATTTGTGTGTATCCCTGGTCCAATATCCAAACAAAACAATCCTGATCGATGTCGTTGTTGCTGATATCCCACCCAAGTATGGGATGCTATTATCAAGATCATGGGGGGCTAAACTTCAAGGGTCCCTTCAATTGGACATGTCCTATGCTACTATCACAGTCTTTGGCCAACCCAAGAGATTGTATAGAGAGTCTTTAATGAAGTACATGGTCAACACTACAGAGAAGCCTCAAAACTTCCCCATATATGCTATCCATTCTGATATAGACTCATATATTTTATTCAATGACAACATAGGTCATACAAATAATGTAGAAACTCAGATAATTCAAACAGATCAGCTGATTAATGAAGGAAAATTTGACAGGGAAACATCTGTTGAGGTGGAAGAAGAGAAGGTGCAAGAGAGCAGAACATGTGAAAATCAAAATCAGACATTCAAAACAAATCTGGATGGGGATAAACAAACAGCACCTCTGCACACAAAGCTGATCCTGCTAAATGAAAAAACTGCCCCAGAAGTCCAACTAAACGAAAAACAATCCAAACTTCAACTCATAAACTCAAACTGCAGTGATGTAATTCAGCCCCCCCTACAACATGAAATCCTTTGGTTCCTAGAATTTGATGGATCAGTCAACAAGTTAGGGGCAGGAGCTGGAATTTGGATCCATAATAAACAGAACAGCCATGCACAAGGCAGAGCTTATAGATTAAATTTCAAGTGCACTAATAACATGGCTGAGTATGAAGCCCTCCTACTAGGCCTCAAGCTGGTTCAATTTCTACAAGCCATAAAAGTGTCAATACTAGGGGATTCAGACCTAGTAATTCAACAAGTCAAAGGCAATTTTGTTACCAATGACAAAAGATTGAGGTCTTACAGGTCTGCTGCCACTGAGCTACTAGAGTCCTTCACTGAATTCCAGATTACCAAAATCCCTAGAGCTCAAAACCTCCATGCCCATAGTCTGGCTACCTTTGCAAGCACCTGCAAACTCCCTTCTGAGCCTCATCACTGTTTCACAGCTGAAATAAGACACAGGCCATCTGTCCCAAACAATGTGAAGGACTGGCAGGTGTTTGATAGTGACACACAAATAAACAATTTTCTGACTTTACAAGAAGAGTTTTCAAGGCTAAACATAGACACTGAGGCAGCAAGTCAATCAGAAATACTCAAGACAGAAAATCAACTACAAATTCAAGGTAACTATCATAATCAAACAATATCACCTAAAGTAGCCAACCAAATGCTACATCCTACGATCTTCAACCAACACAACATACAAGGAATCAAGCCAGATGAAGATGAGGTTTAACTGATTATGAAACAGAGGTGATAGAATTAAAGGATAATTTTCTTCCAATAGGCTTGGCTCCTTTGGAAGACATTTTTGACTCAAATGACATTTCCAATAAACCAAAATTGCAACCCATAAACACTGCCATAGAAGAGCATAACATTGGGACAACTAAAGAAGCCAAAATCATAAAACTATCTGCTACATTACCTCCTGATCAAAAGCCCAAATACGTTGACCTGTTTAAAGAGTTTCAGGATGTGTTTGCATGGAGTTATGAGGATCTTAAATCCTATGACACCTCTGTAATACAACACACTATACCACTCAAGCCAAATCAGAAACCCTTTAAACAAAAATTAAGGAGAATTAATCCCATGCTCCTCCCAGCAATGGAGCAAGAAGTACAGAAAATGTTTAAAGCAGGCATAATAGCACCAATCAGATTCTCTGATTGGATTTCAAACCTAGTCCCCACAAGGAAGAAAACTGGTGAAATTAGGCTATGTGTGGATTTAAGAAACCTCAACCAAGTATCACTGAAAGACAACTACCCCCTACCTAAGATGGACCACATTTTGCAGAGGGTAGTTGGGGCCTCAAGGATTTTCTTGCTTGATGGCTTTTCAGGTTTCAACCAGATTCTGGTCCATCCTGATGATCAGGACAAAACTGCATTTACAACCCCATGGGGAACCTTTAAATATGTTAAAATGCCGTTTGTCTTGAAAAATGCAGGGGCCACATTCCAAAGAGCAATGGACATTGCTTTTTCTAAAGAGATTCGTGACTTTCTTGTCATTTATCTAGATGATCTCACTCCCTTCTCCAAATCTGACCAAGATCACTTAAAACATCTAAGGCAGATTTTTACAACTTGTAGGAAATATGGAATTTCCTTGAATCCTAAGAAATCCTTGTTTGGTCTGGAGGAAGGTAAACTGCTGGGTCACATTATCTCCAAAGATGGCATTAGAATTGATCCGGACAGAATCCAAGCCATCTTGCAAATGCATCATCCTAGAAATGTAAAGGAATTACAAGCCTTCTTGGGAAAAATCAATTTCCTGAGGAGATTTATCCCAAACTTGGCTGAGCTAAGCAGACTGCTCAATAACATGCTCAAAAAGGACTCAAAAGTAAAGTGGACAGCAGAAACAAATCAAGCCTTTGAGGGCATCAAGTTTGCCCTCACCCAAACTCCTGTCCTCACCAACCCCCAGTTTGATAGAGAGTTCATCATATTCTCCTTTGCCTCCCAACACACAATTGTTGCAGTTTTACTACAGAAAGATGACCAAGGAAATGAAAAACCTATTGCTTTCTTTAGCAAAGCTCTAAGGGATGCACCCCTTAACTATCAGATCATGGAAAAACAGGCCTATGCCCTGGTCAAAGCCATTAAGGACTTCAGGATTTACATCCTCTATTCCCACATAATAGCATATGTGCCAAGCCCAATTGTCAAAGATATACTGACACAAGAGAACTTGGAGGGTAGAAGAGGCAAGTGGATAGCCAGCATCTTAGAGTTTGACATAGAAATAAAACCTACAAAACTCATAAAAGGGCAGGGCTTGGCTAAACTGATGTCTGAAACAAATTTCCAGGCCCTAGACATTAACCAATTAGACAGTAAACCGGAGCTGGCGACTCCAAAGATCAATGTAGCCTTTGAGCAATCCCCCTGGTACTCTGAGATCTACTATGTATTGCAAAACCTGTGTGCTCCCCCAGGACTGTCTAAAACTAAGAGTAGGTTTGTAAAAATGAAAGCCTTAAGATTTTGTGTCATGGAAGGAAACCTGTTTTGGAAAAACCATGAGGGTATATTATTAAACTGTTTAATGGAAAATGAAGCAGATCAGATCATGAGAGAATCCCATGCAGGAGATTGTGGTGGGCATTTGTATTGGAAATCCACTGTAGATAAAATACTGAGAGCTGGATACTATTGGCCTACTATGTTCTCTAATGTCAAGAAATTCACTACTGCATGTCATAAATGTCAAGTGTTTGAAGGGAAAAGACAACTACTGCCATTACCTTTAAGACCTATTGCAACAGAAAGACCATTGCAGCAATGGGGCCTGGATTTCATTGGAGAAATCAATCCCTCATCCTCAGGCCAACATAAATGGATTCTGACAGCAACAGACTACTTCACAAAGTGGATTGAGGCAATCCCATGTAGACAATCAAATGACTCCACCATCATTCAGTTTCTGGAGACCAATATCCTTGCCAGATTTGGATGCCCTGACAAAATTATAACTGACAATGCTGCTGCTTTCAGATCCAAGAACATGATCAGTTTCTGTCATAAATTTCACATAACCTTGGGCCATTCCACTGCATATTATCCCCAAGGAAATGGCTTGGCAGAATCTTCAAATAAAAGCCTGGTGAGTATGATAAAGAAAGTGTTAGAAGAGAACAAAAAGAATTGGCACAAAAAACTTATCAATGCCTTGTGGGCAGATAGATTAACAACCAAAAGATCAATTGGGGTAAGCCCATATGAGTTAGTCTATGGACTGGAAGCCAAGTTCCCTTCATCACTTGGAATCCCTGTCATGAAACTGCTACAGGAAATTCAAGCAAAGCCCAATGATATACAGAGGAGAGTGAACCAAATAATTTGTCTACAGCAGACCAGGGACCAAGTCTACAACAGAGTTCAGATCTTACAAGAGAAGCTCAAAAAGGCTTTTGACAGGAGAACCAAAGCTGAGGATTTCAACATAGGGGACAAAGTTCTCAAGTGGGATTCAAGGAGAGAGAACAAAGGAAAGCATGGAAAGTTTGATTCCCTTTGGAGAGGGCCATTTGTCATTCAAGCAGTACAGGGAAACAACACCTATTTTCTCCAGAACCTTGATGAAACTAATTTGGACGAAGGTCCTGTCAATGGCAGGATGCTCAAACACTACTTTGAATATCACCCATAATTGCAGTCTGAGTTACCCTTTGTACATAAGCTGTTGTATATATCTTTTCATATATGTAAAAAATTGTCTTACAGTTTTCAGATAGCTGGCAGCAGTAGGTAAAGAAATCAGAGGTCCACCAAAAAGAGAGGTACAAAAAAGCATGTCAAAACAGCAGATCTGAAAAGGTTGGCACACACAGTCAAAACCCAAGGCAATCTGACCTGCTATTCTTGGTCTTTCAAAAGAAAAACCATCCCCATGTGGAGCCACTGTTGGATACCTATACCAATAGGTTTCATATTTCATGATTGGTGATCAAAAGGTCCAAATATGCTCTGATTTGAATGCAAAGATCCCATATTTCTACAAGCAGGCAAGGTGTGTCTAAATCTTGATGGGAACTCAATTATGATGCATGATCCAACAGTTTAAACTGGGTCATTGCCATGTTTTCAATTTTCATGTTGTAGAATAGAGAAGGAAATCTGTCCAAACTGTTAAATCTTGGCAGATAAGTAGCTAGGTAGAGAAACTAAGGCTCCCAACTGCTTAATCTGGGACCTTGGAAGGAATAAGGGTTGTTTTAGAGAGGAAATAAAAGCAAAAGCCACTGAAAAGAAAAGGCATTCAAAGGGTTGCTAGTCCAAGTGCACCCTCCAAGAAGTAACAAAAAATGCTAGGATAACTAGTTGGGTAGGTAGATGGGGTTTCAGAAGTGGTGTCCCTTCCAAAATCAAAGTTGGTGAAACATCTACAGGGAGAGCAATACACTGGAAGCATGACTAACTCCCTTGTTTTCATCTGTATATCACTCATTACTAATACCCTTTCCCAAGCTGCAAAGCACAGAAATTTACATCTTTGATATATTCTTATGGCTTCAAGAAGCCACATTTCTTGTGTAAAAATCTTTTCATTTTGATCTACTCTGGAGTTCACGTTATCCTCAAAGAAAACTTGGTTGAAACAGCCCTCATCCAGTTTGTTCCTTCCATATTAACAAACTAACCATACTACTTAGCTCCTTATGCCCCATTATCCTTATTATTATAAACACCATGGTGTATAAACCCCAAAATATCTATAAATATCCCTCCCCTGGTACTATAGCCATATGGTCTGTTCAAAAAGGGAAATCAAAGTGACACCTGGTCACTTTGATGAACCTCCCAGGTCTCCTCCTCTCATTTCAAGTCATTCTGGTCATTTAACCCTCATTTGCAATAAAAATCCTGTTTGGAGCCACCCCTACCCATGACCCTTTTGCTAAAAATGACTCCTAAAGTTTCCCCGCCCTAAAAAACCCTTTTTCCCCTTCTCCGCCTAAAAAACCCCTTTTTCTAAAGTCAAAAATGAAATTTTTATTAAAAGTGCGCGGGCAAATAAACCCTCAAAATCCGAAAAACTATAGTCTAAAACCCCCGCGCGCCTTTTAATTAAAATTTGACGTCACATCAATCGGCGGGTCCTACCGCACAAACCCGACGGCACGTCCTGATCTCCGCCAGCCGTCCGATCTCCCGCCCCGCCATCCAACGGTGGGCGGTTGATCCGCCTGAGAACTTGCCCGATCTTTATCGGCCGGGGGATGGGCGGTATTGCCGCCGTACCCCTGCCACGCGTCAGACGCGGGATATGTTCGCTGCCCCCCCCCTCCAAACCACTTACCGCCGCAGGACCTGCCGGGGAGACCGCTTACCACCCTCCCCCTCACGCTGACGTCACGCCTTCGTCAGCGTGACGTCACCCCACCTTTCGACCTCTGCCGTGCATCCACCTCACCCAGCCCCACGCAGGACTCTGACTACCCCGCCACCGTGGCCATGCCACCTAAGCAGCTATGCCACCTGGGCATCCGCGTCACCTGCCACGTCATCCCCTCCGTACTTTGGGCCCACCATGACGTCAGCATGACGTCATCACAAAAAAGCGCCAAATCGCCCAAAATGCATAAAAAGGGCAGAAAACCGTTGTTTTTTAACATTTGCGGCCGAATAACCTGGAGCTCAGCTGAAGGCGAATTTGACTTCCAACGGTCAGAAAACAAAAGTCATCCGCTACAACTGTTGCCGCCTCCATTGTTGATTCAACCATACTCAATTCAACCTTTTCGACCGCTGCAACTGCCCATACGCCATTAAAAACAGGTATTCCGCCGCAGGCACCCTCTGTCCATATAAAACCTGTTTTCTGCTCAATTACTACTGTAATTAAAGAATCCCTGTGGTTAAAATTCGCCATTAAGGCTGCCCGTGAGACCTCTGTAAAACCCTGCACAGAAAAACTGCCAGGGAAACCCGCGACAAACTGAAACTCTGCCCATTTTTCCAACAGAAGGGCAGCTACGGGGCCTAGCCACAAGCTAAGAAAACACTGCATTACATCCTCCTTCACCTCTGATAAGTAAACCTCTGTAATTAACCAGCTACCCAGCTAAAAAACACTCTGCCACATTGAGACAGAGTGCCCCCCAGAACAGCTAAACTTGTCACATCCTTTTATAAAAACTTCCAAGACTGCTCACTGCAGACAGAGAGCAGTATACCCCTAAAAACAAGTTTGAGGCACAGTCAGAACTGCCAGTAAACCCAAAACGATGGAGGCTTTAACTGCTATGGATACCTTACCCCTTAATCCACCCAACAGAGAGCTAGAAGCCATACCTTTGGTGGATAAGGATGCTCTCATCACAGACTTTGTGGCACCAAGAAACCATCTGAAGACCTACTGTCAGCTGAGGAACACTCATTTAGACAACAGTGACCAGTATGGGATATGGCAGTCTAATTTGCCTCTTTATTTTCTGCCTTCTGTCAACATATTCCCAGAAATTATCCATCTATGTGCAGAAAATTATGACCAGGATCTCAGGGCTGTTAAGTCTCCATCTGGGAGCATCCTGTTTCACATAACTCCAGACTCCATTAACCAGATGCTTAATTACAATCAGACCCAGCTGCTATATCCTTTCTCCATGGAGTATTTGCTAGATGTGGGCTCCAGACTTTCTGCTCCAGACATTGAGATCATAGCCAGAAAGTTCATGAAGGCAGACTGCCAGCCCTCTGGGCCGCCCCCTTTCTCATATAAGGATTTCAATGAAGTATGCCAGCTACTGATAGACATGGTGAACTCTGTGCTGGGGTTCACCACCAATGAACATGTTGACACAGCTATGCTGGTTATGCTAGCTGCTTACAGCCCCATGCAGCCCCCTGATATCAAGTACAACTATGCCAAGTACATTGCAGTCAAGATACATGATCAGTTGTCTAGACTGGACAGAGAGGCAATATTTAAATATTCCTCATACATTTACCACTTGTTCTTATATTATCAGACTGACAGCTTCCAATGCCCAATCAGGAAGCTAGACTCACGAGGGGAAAGAAGGTCTGTGATCTTCTGGTCTTCAGTCTTTCACCAAGTTCAGGATTCCCCCTACTCATACTGTGAGTTTGTTGATCAGTTTGTATATCCGGTCATCTGCCTGCTGAAGAGGACTCCCCCTGCAAGACTGTCCAGGGATATGCAGAAGATTTTGCAGCTATCCAGAAGCTACAAAATTGGTGACTGGTACCTGTACCAAAACCACTCGGTCATCAGAATTTATGGCTGTGAGCTCTGTCCTTACAGACTCCCAAAGTATGTTCCCATGAGGTTATTTGCTCTAGAGTACTATAGGCAACTGATAAACTCAGACCTAACACATTTTCACAGTGCCAAGAAAAAGGCCAACCTCAAATTCAGGGACCACCTAGGCCCATTCACAATGAACAAAAAGGATGGTTGGCAGGAAGCTGACCAAATATTAGGGCAGCAACTAAAACTCAAGAAGAGTTTCTGGTGGGTCCCTTATGACCCAGAAGGTTTCATAAGTGCAAGAAGAGTCAAATTCAGGCTGCATGCCTATAACCACACCCCCCTCTCACAAGTACAACCGTTTGCAAATCAGGATGAATGGGTGCCTGGGTCAATAGTAGAAGAATTGACTCAGGAAGAATTAATGGAACAAAATGTGAAAGATCTTGAAAAAACTCTTGACTTGGACTCTTGTCAACAGGTTTTCAAGCAAACAAATCAGACAGAGGAAGGCACCTCAGACACACAGCACATCCAACAAGCTCCAGCAACAACTGCCAAAGGAAAGGAGAAGATGGATGAGCATCAAGAAACAGAAATAGGGCAGTCTAGTGCCACAAAGGACCAGCAATCAGCACAGGCTCCTCCCCTGCAAACTGAACAAATTCAAAACCCAGTATTGCAGACCCCTCTAAACAATGAGAGAGGGAATAAAAGGGACAGAGAAGAAATAACACCCCCCACAGGGTCAGTGCAGCACCCAGAGGCCAAGAGGCCAAGGACAGACCCTAGAGCTGAAGGAGAAATAAGTGAAGAGCTGGAAGGAAGCCAAAACAGGGAAAGGCTGTCAAGGAGCTGGAGGGCCAAGTATCAGAAATAAATGTCACCAAGGAGAAGCTGGCCAAACTAGAAGCCAGTTATGACAAATCAAAAATGACTGTGGCAGAGAAACAGAGAGAAGTAAAGGCCTTGGAGGCCAAAATAAAAGCCCTACAAAAAGAGTTAATGCTGGGCAACACCCTAGCAGAGATAAAAAGGATTGTGTGGGCTAAGATTTGCAAATCCATGGAAAATCAATGGAGGTCCATCCAATCCATTTTTGAGCAGGTAGAGCTATCAGAAATAGCTCATACAGAAATTCAGAGAGCCAGGACAATCCTGGGAATAAAGCCTGAACAGGCAAATAAGATGATCCAATTCCTGAATAACCGGACTAGGGAGGAGCTGGCTGATTTGAACATATCCAGCAGAACGGAGGCAATCCTCACTGCCAAAAAGGTGCTTACACTGAGGAACTTCAGCCAAACACTAGAAAGGAAGTGCCAGGAGATGAAAGAAGACATAGATGAATTCAGAGCCAAAATGGCTGTTTTGCAAGACAAAGGTCTCCCAAGTCTGGTATCTGGTACAGGACAGCTGTTGTCCTATAAACATTATATGGTAAGGGTTGATAAATATGTTGAAAACCAGATCACAGCCTCCAGCAGTGCCACAGAAGAAACAGGGCCCCCATCTGGGCAAACCCTTTATGACAAGCTGGAGAATCTATTTTTTCTAGAACATGAGATCAATCACCTATTTGATGAACCTCCCAATTTTTACAGACTTACAGAGGCAGATGAGGTAGTGGTAAAAATGAGGAGACATCAGATGCCCCCAGCTGATTGGTGGCAAGCAATGTTGGAAATTTTGCCCAATTAAATCCACATTGTTTGTTCACCTTTTTTGAACAGGTCAGCAGAACAGGTCAGCAGAAAAAGGCCAGCACACAGGTACAGCAAGCAGCAGAACAGGTGACTCAGCACTCCACTCAGAATATCAAGCCAAAGAACGCAGCATTTAAAGCACTGTTACCAGCTGCCTTGTGCAGCCAAAAGTCACATCTGACTGACAAAATAATGTCGGCTATCTCAGCCTTTAGGGTTACATTTATGAGTTATTTACTTTTTGTAAGAGAGTTGGTGGTGAAATTTATTGCACCCTAACTCTCCACTAAGATATTTTGTTGCCCTATTTTGTATAAATACCCCCTCAGATAACGCACTGAGGGTCGGTTGTAAGAGGTTTTCTTCCTAAAGAACTCTGTTGTATATTGAGGACCTTTTGCTAATAAAATTGCTGATGGAGATTGCTGGTGTCAATACTGTCTAAGATGGATGTGTTTGAAGCTCTGTGTTTGTTGCAGAATTCCTGTGTCATTTGCTGAAACAATAAGTTCCTTCTAACTGTGTATGTGCTTCTTGTTATTTCCATATTTCCGTACTTCCATAATCTAAGTAATTAGAGAAAAAGAATAGCCTAGGATTTGGTCTGATCACCCTATGCTCAATCTCTATTTACTAAATATGTTTTCTGCTAGATTAGCCATGGATATGAATTCTTAATTGCTCATATTTCAGCTTATCTTAACTGGTGAATACTGTTTAAGAAATCTTAATTGCTCTCAAGCATTATTTCCCTGATTTCTTCATTAGCATAATGAAAGATTCTTAAGTGCCTATCATTTACTACTGTTCCACCACTCATCAACAAGTCTGATATATTGTTTCACATATGCCTAACTTGCTCTGCAGCAACACCCTGTTTCCACATATCTATTTCCTAAAAACATAAATATCACAACTCCATTGCCCAATGGAACAAACTGTCCAGTAATTCAAAATTGCAGTTCTAAAGAAAATCATCAACCTACCAAAATCAAACAAACAAGTACATCATAACTAGTCTAAAAACAGTCATCAAATAAAGCTAAATTTTAAAGAGAGAGCCCTCTCTGGCTACAGGCAGACTAGAACCTGCAGCTAAAAGATTGGTTAGTGGTTACCTCGGCAGCCATTCCCTTGAGAGTCAAGGGAACAACCTGAGTGATAACAATACCCAATAAAGTTGCACTTTTCAGATTTACTATCCAACTTGGTTCGTTTCTCCTTTGGACCATGTACATATGCATCACATCCAAATACCCTTAGATGTGAAAGAGAGGGTTTCTTACCAGTCCATACTTCTTGTGGAGTCTTATCCTCCAACACTGATGAAGGTGACCTGTT
>APFE031505957.1:15295-25961 GCA_000404065.3 Pinus taeda
CGTTGGAATCCAAGTAGGTGTTCTTCAACCCCTTGTTAATTACAACTAGGAACTTGCAGAGTAGCATTGATTGATTGTTGCTAGACCCCTTTTGGGCTAGTAGGGATCGCCTCTATCCGTAGAGGGGATTTACCTCGCCAACACCCAGATAATCGGATTTATATATCAAGTCATGCGCCAAATATAACATATCAAAATCACACAAAGATACTACTATTCAAGCCTTAATATCTTAACCCAACAATAGAACTTATTCTTCTTCTAGCGCTCAGGTTCCTCCTTGGTTCAGATCTAGCTATGCACCATAACCCAATTCTAGATCTTTCTCTACATAAGATATTCAATGCTTGAGTAAATACCTTTGCCTAATGATCTCTTCCCCCTTTTATAGTCTTAGGCCTTACTCAATACCATGGTCCAAAACCATAGAGAATCAATACCATGGACACAATACCTGTTTTCAGCACTTCGGACGAGATACCATGGTCCAAAACCATAGGTCGAAATACCAAGGACTAAATACCATGGAACAAAAATAAGTTTTCCCACTTATATGTACTTTTCCTTGCATTAAAGTGCGTGCATACATATACGTGCCTTTTGATCATCAAACCCGCGTGTATACACAACTTGGTTAAGAGGAACCTGCGTATATCTCTTTTTCTTTCATTCTAAGAGCCTGAACTGTGATCTGTCATTTGAGTGAGTTGCCATCAAGGACAACACCTGTGTCATAGTGCCAAACCTGTGTCATTATGCCAACATACAATCTGCTGATGATGTGTGGAAATGCCTTGATATTTCTTGTTGATATATGCATGATCAGATCTAACAGTAAACAGATGGCATAGGTTCAGGGGGAGCATATACCTTAAATAATGCATTGTTGGAATTATGGTTAGTAGTCCTTGGATATTATTCTTATATGGCTAAGTGATACATCTTGCTATGATATGGTTATAAGTTGTCCATGAAAAAATCTCATATGATTCTTGGGGTTACATAGTTGGGGTTCAAATCAGATTTGTGGTTGATTCTTTGATGATGCATATATGGTGCTTACATGGTGATCTTCATAAGGATAAGGAGAAGTATAAAGATTGAATACACAACTTCATTACTTGATGATAAGTCACTTATATGCTATTGTCGACATATAATATAGTTATGAAGCAGGATTCCTATAGTTCTTGACGCCCACATGGATGAGGATTGTTGTTGTTGATGATATCAAGAAGCCTTGGCAAAAGATCTTGAGCTCAAGATACATAGTGCTATATACAGTATGTTGGATACATGGATGATTACTCAAAGTTGAATTGTTGGAGACATGATGATGATGAGTTCTTACCTATATGATGATATGTTGATACTTACATATGTTGATTGATGCAGATGAGGGATGACCCCGAGTGATGATACATGGATGATATATAAGATCATGCCGATCTTGATGATGATGAGATGGCTATGGTGTTTTTCACATATGATATAATGTGAATGATTTTGTATGTCATATGCAGAATTCATTCATGGAAGGCTATGATAATGCAGACATACCTTGTTACATGTTGATGACTTCTACACTAATGGACATATACAGGTTGTTGATCTGGATGCTATTGATAGATGCCTATGGAGCAGACCATACAGTGATGACGATACTCGCTAATGACTATCATAGTCTTGTCTTAGATATTTAGTCTTCATGTCATGTATTTCTTTTATTATCAAGCTCATGTAATGACCTATCTTGTTTCCCCACTATGTCTGGGATGGATGATGTAATGTTCTTGTTTTATCATGTATAAGCTTTTGGTGTATCCCCACTTGGTCGGGTGGATGAGTCAATATTGGTATATATCCACTTGGTTGGGAGATGGATGTATGTATGAGTCTTTGGTGATAGGAAGATCATTTATGATGTATAGAATCATGTTCTTCTTGTAGAACATCTTTTTGCAGACCTCGCTTACAGTTAGGGGGAGCATGAACAATACACTTCAGCAGATCAGAGATTTCAGCATGTATTCAAAGGGAGTTGGATGGATTGGTACATCTTGGCATATACAAATGGGGAGCTCAATCATAGATTTCAGCAGGTACCCAGGGGGAGTATGGACAGTGGAATGTACATCAAGGAAGAAAATATCTTGGTCTGCCCTTTGCCCTTGATTTCAAAGGTGGAGAGTGACTTGGTATGGTTGTTGCCATCAAGTCCAAAGGGGGAGATTGTTGGCATTATGATGCATGTTTTGTACTTGATGGCAACCCACTTGTAGCATAATAACTCACTTATATAACTAGATGAATCTACAAAAGAGATATCAGATGTGACAGAATACATGGGATGCAAGGCAGCTCAAAGGAATCAGTTCAGATGTAATGTACAATTTCAACTCATTAAGATGACAGTTCTCAGTATGGAAAGTTAGCTTTTCTATCAAGTCCAAAGGGGGAGATTGTTGGCATTATGATATAGGTGTTGTCCTTGATGGCAACTTACTAAGATGACAGATCTCAGTTCAGTCTCTCAGAATAAAGAAAAAGAGATATACGCAGGTTCCCCTTGATAAAGTTGCGTATACACGTGAGTTAGCTGACCAAAAGGTGCATATATGTATACACGCACTTTCATGCAAGGAAAGGTGCATACATTTGGTTTTGGTATGTGGTATTTGGACCATGGTACTGTGATCCATGGTATTGGTCCAAGGTATCTTGTCTGACGTGTTGACCCCAGGTATTTGGTCCAAGGCATTGGTTCTAAGTGGTTTTAGACCATGGTATTGAGTAAGGCCTAAGACTATAAAAGGAGGAGAAGATCATTAGGAAAGGGCATTCAAAAAGTCTTGAATATCTGATGCAGTGAGAGATCCAGTATGCAGGTTTTGGGCTTATGATGCTTTGCTTGATCTGAGCCAAGGAGGAATATCAGCGGTAGATGGAGGACAAGATCCAAAGATGGATCGGGATCTTATGGCTTGGAATGAATCATCTATATATGGTTTGATCATGCTTATTCTAGATCTGTATACTGATGCATGTAATGTTATGTAAATATTATGGTCTGGGTATAACTCAAGTTTGGAATAGCTACAAATCATGAATGAATATTTACAGATGTATACGCTGGTTGACTATGATAAAAGTGCGTATATACATAGGTTAGATACATCTGAATAGCGTATACCATATAAACTATGATGTTTGAAGTTACAGGTGATTCTGGTTGTTGATTCAAAGTCTGAGTTCTGGTGATTGTTTACTGGTGTCAGTATTCTGCATATTCAGATTGGTTGATTATGTTTAGCTTTAGTGTTTATGGATGAGATCTATAATGGATCGGGATCATAATGAATTATCTTTATGTGATTTGATGGACTAGATCTAGTTGCTAACATATGTATTATCCTTGTATATGTAATGATCTGGGTGTGTCTGAAGTTAGGAAGTGTAGCGAAGTTATAAGTAAGTAATTGATGACATATACACTGGTTCGCTTTGGTGAAGTTGCGTATACACGCTAGTTCGACTCTTCCAAGTAGCATATGCACTCTGATGCATGATTTTTGATTATACAGTTGGTTCTGAATATTGTTGCAGAGTTATGTGTTATGTTCTGTGTTTTGGTGACTAAATTCTGTTGACAGGGTTTCAGTGATTCAGCATTGGGTGATTCTAAGTTTGATGATGCAAGTGGTGATTGATTTTTTTCGTCAATGATATTGATGGGTCTAGTATGAAAATTGGATGAAACGTGGCCTTCAGATTATGATGTTGTGTTCCATGAGTACCCAGTCTGAAAATTTATGAAACGTGGTACCTAGAGGAAGAGAGAGAAGGTTGTATCCTTCTGTAGGTCAGCACCTACATTCTAGTACATCAGCTAGTACAAGAGCTAAGGGGGTTGTAGCTCCCTTCCAGGAGAAGCTGGAGAATGAGAGAAGGTTGCATCCTTCTACAGGTAGAAGCCTCTGTACTAGTATAAGACTGCTCCAATACAAAAATATTGTAAAAAGAAGTTTCTTATTAAAATACGATAAAGACGAATTGCAGTAGGTGGTTTTCACCCACATTGGGTTTCCACCTTACATCATGGTGTTCATGTGTGCTTCTTGTGTGTGATGATCTGTTCTATTTTATTGCACCTATTTACTATTCATATGGTTAATGAAGTTCTGATGCACTACTTAAAGATCAACATTTAATGGATTAACTGAATCATAAGGTTACTAGATATACGCTAGTTGCATTAGACACAGTTGTGTGTACACGCGGGTTCCCTTATATAAAGTAGTGTATATGAATCTGAGTATGGAAATGAAAAAGTTCTTTTGATATGATAATACTGATTCACCACCCCTCTTAGTATTATTTCCAACAATATGTGTGGTGGCACACCCACAAGCATGAGCACAAACATAAGTGTGTTCCATTACTGAGACTTGAACTATGGTGGGGGTCATATGCATTGCACCACTTAGACTAATCTAGCATACCACCATATTGAAAAAATCCACTTAGGTAACTTCAAACCCAGTGCAACTATGTATAAAGGTAAACTGTGTAGCATTATATAATATCCCTTTGATTATAGAAAAATAGTTGACTATGGTAAAGACAGAAGAAACATTTCTCATAAAATAATACAAATAAATGTCATTTATAAATTTAGCTTGAAGTTACTCAGTAAAGGCAACCCTTCATTCATTGGTAAGTAAACGTTAGACCATTATAGGTAAATTACCATTTGGTAGTCAAATTCAGTAAATTATTCTCAAATATGTCCCTTACAGTGGATTTGAGGCACTGTAAAAGCTGGGAGATTATGAATAAGGGGTCGCAGGCCAAGCAAATCTCATAATCATTAAGGTACACATGAAGCTTTTAAGTCTCCTTTGGGAGATGAATGCAGCACATGAGGTCTTTCAAGGCTTGTCTAACTGATTAGAGCCTTCTCTTTCTTTAATTAACAATAGCTTATATGTTTGTGGAATATTACGAAAATGCTTGAGAGATTTTATTTGTAGTTTTTCTTGAAATCAATAGGGATTACAATTCCCAACTCATGAGAGGGATCACTTTGTGTTAGAGTCTTATTTTCTATCAACTAAAATCCACCTGTAATGTTAGCATGTTTGTGTTTGGAGTTCAAATTGTGAGAATCATCTTCTTTTTTGTGGCATTCAGGTTTTCTATGATGGTATCTCTGGGGATAGAACTGATGTCAAGGAAAATTTTAAGGAAGCTGTCAAATTTTAATTTATAAAAAATAAATATAGGAACAAGGCATAAAATAAATTTGAATATTAGTTATTGGCGAGCATGTAAAACAATGACAAATATTAATGCATTAGAGAGTTAATGGATTTAGAGTTGTTTTCCTATGACATCTTTGATAGTCTATAGTAGTTATAGTTGGATTACCAATTAAACCTATTACACCCAACTTAAAATTGACAAGCCACTAGAAGAGTATTTCATCATCTTGTTCATTATTTCTTCCAATCAAACATAAAATGTGACGTATTCTTTAAATTAACATTTATTTATTTTGGTGGTAAATTTCGTAGTGACCTGGGGTGATTTTTATTCCTTCCTAGGGCTTTAATTCTAGGGGTTTCAACAGAAATTCGATAGATCTTTACACAATAACATATATCACTTTACAAACACAAAATATTCCAGTCAATGGTAATATGATCTCTTGATGGCACAATACACATAATTGACTTGTTCAACAACCAGTAATCGTTCCACCAATATTTCACAACATTGCTTGTCAAATATATATATATTTTTAAATTACAAGTCGAATTATACTCTTCTACAACCTACATAACTGTTATAGACATTTTTGGGCACTGCAACCCCAGTCATAAATGTCCATAAACTAAGGGCTCCTAAGTCCCTAAAAGTGTTGCTTCACTAGCTAAAGGAACAAGGTCAACTGATTACATCATCTCCTAGACGTTCTCCATAGAAAACTCCTCAGAACTGGTCAAAACTAGACCATACAGAATGCTCAGTGCAGAGGGTGCAATGCATACTACCTTCCCAGTGTAAAAGGTGCAATGCATACTGGATGGCCCCTCTATAGGGTGCGATGGGCGAGAATGGACAAATGGCAGAGACAGTTTGTGAGGTGGAGGATCAAGAATCTTCCAGAAACTTCCCCTCTGACACTTGTCTCTCTGATTTTGCCTAGGGATGAGTAAGAGATCATCAATCTCCAAGTGGAATCAAGAACTATCAGAGAGAAGAAACTAATCAAAATCCCAGAAGCTGACTCACCCCCTACAATCATCTATATATGGATCCCTCATCACAGAGATCCAGAGGCTGGAATCGTATCTTGTAGAGAAGTGTTGTTGGTTTTCTGGTGTAACATCATAGTGTTGGGTGATCTAAGCTTTACTTGAGGTGAAGAAGGGATTTCTTGTTGGAGGATGATGTTGGGTCAGAACAATTGGTTGTAATCCTCTTGCTCTTCTTGATATTAATAAAGCAATTTAAGTTTTCCTCCACATTCTTGTATGTTTGATTATATATGCATTTGTGTGGTCAATACATATCTAGTCATGTGCTGTTTATGACTATAGATCTTTGTTCTTTGATAGTATTATGCTACTTTGATTCCACGGGTGCTCTCTGAAGATGTGTAAAAAAATAAGGAGTGGCAAGGATCTATCGAGAAGGAGAGGAACCAGGCAAGGAACCAAGCGCAAGACAAAGGTTGGTGTCCTTTGTTCCCCTCTTGTCTATTTTTCATAAAGGAAAGCAAAAGTAGTTTTAACTTGTTTGTTTCTAAGATAGCTACCAGTCTTAGTCGGAATAGCAACTCTAAGTGGACACTATTCCCGATAACAAAATGGCGACCACGCTGGGGAGCGAATAGATTATTTTCTGGTTTAATTTTGTTTGTTTTATAAACTTAAAGATGGAGCCTGAAGTCAAGCCAACTAGCCTTCGAACTACATTTTCTATGCAAGTGCAAAGTAGATCAATGCTGCTTCAGTCTATCTCTAGATTTTGTTTATAAATTGAACGATCGATTTGCAAATACTCTAATTTCCCTAGTGTTGGCTCTAGTAACCTCGTTAGATCAACCCCTATGATTTATATTTACTGAACATCACTTACTTGGCCTAAATCCCTGAACTGAACTGCAAATTGTGGTCAAGCACTGGATAAAAGTCTCACACTCGTACCATCACACCCTCTCTTCAAGGCAGTCTGTATGCATCACACTTCCCATGTGCAGTAGGTGAGATGCATATTGGATTCCCTGTGTGATAGGTGTGATGGTCAGAGAAGGTTGATTTTACCTTCATACTTTGGTTGTTCTTCACTCTTTTCAGATCTATTCAGGAGTTTTGTTGTCTGTGGTCAGTATATCTCTGTGGAAACCCTCTTCTCTTCTATTAGTTCGCCTCCATTGTGCAAAGAACTGTAAGTGTTTTTATGTATTGTGCGCCATTTTCAGTTCTCTTTTACAAAGAAGTAGCGTAATCAGACTGTCGTTTCTTGATCTGAAAGAGTCGTAAGTTCCGTTTCCGGTCATAGAAGAGAATCCCATTGTTCTTGATATTCGATTGTAATGTTACTCTTATATGTGATTTGAATTAGTAGTTTTTCAAGTGTCAAAAATAGTTTTCATTTCGAAATCGAAAAGTGTCGTCCTTATCTTCACTTCATTTTGAAAAGAAATTTGTTAGTATTTTTCACTTTGGAAAATAATTTAGATTTGCACTTAGCATTCTTCTTGTCATTCATACATTAAGAAAGCTGAAAAACAAATACATGCATGTGCATTTGCATTTATACTGCTTGGTTTGATTTAGGACAGTGCATTTAGTGTGTGCTTTGTGCTCTTTGTTGAAAGACCCTCAGTTCTTTTTCCTTAGTAACTAGGATTTTCATTGCCAAAAGAGGATTAAACAGTTGTTTATCATCTTAGACTGCATTTTAGGAATTGTATACACATCACGTGGTGAACCTGAAAGGAAAATTTTTAAACAAGATCAACTATAAAATAAATTTAATGAATCTAAAAACGCTTTGGAACCTAACACACAACATCTAGAAGTCTAGGCTAGAGATGTATTCTGGTGTCGTAAAACCAGGCAACTTTTGTTTTCATTGTTGGTTGGGTGATTCCTCCACTTTGAGACGACAAGTGCCAGTATGGACTTGTGCTCCCACGTACCGTCAGTATATATTGGGAGACCACAATAGGCTATATCCTTTATCCTTAGGAAGCTGTGTCTGCCACCCTATCGATTGCAATGCACTCAACACAACATTCGGGAAGATTGACTGCCGTACCATAAAAAGTATTATGCAGTTTTGTGATTGGTTTGGTAATCCCTTTGCCTAGATTTCCAAAGAATTCTCTTTCATTCCTTTTCAGAATCCTTAAAGGAAAAGGTCCATCTGAGCACTTGTCACTTCAGGCTCATTAAAAATCGAAGGTGGCTAGAGTCATCTTTTGTTTTTTCTCGACTCTTAAAAATTGAAAAAACAAGTTGTGTCAAAGCGTCTAAAATTTATTTTAATTGAAATAACATCAAAAGTTCCCTTCTTGGTCTTTAGGTTGAGGAAAATGGAGTCTACCAACCAAGGATTCCCCCTTGGAGGAAATCCTACTCCTTTCTCCTCTTGGGGAGATGTTGGTGCACCCCATATGGCCACATTGTCACTTCCAGGGTTGATGATTGGCTTGCTTGTGTGGCTCTTCTCTACCTCTATCGTTCAGAATACCATAATTCCTAAACAGTTGAGTCAGCAACTAGATTATACTAGAGTTACCCCCCGACGTTCTACTTCGTCTGTTTCTCCCTCTCCTCCTGTCTCTTCGCTTGATGAAGCTGGTAAAGCTAAGGATCAAGTAATTGAGAAGAAGAAGAAGGAAAGAGAAAAAATAAAAGAAGAAGAAGGAGCCAAAAGCGAAAGGGGGCAACCATGTGTCATCTAGCGAAAATCCTCACACCGCATCATCTAAACCTAAATCTCCATGTGTCATTTGCAAAGGAGATCACTATCATCGATGTTGTCCTTGCATCCCTTAGATCCTAAGGGACCAGTCTCCTCGTTTGCACAATCCGGTGTCATCAACATTTGATGATCATGTTGAAAGTACACCGTCAACCAGCGAAAGCGAAGTATCTGGACAGAAAAGGAATCACAAATTTCCTTGTAAACTGTGTGAAGGCGATCATGCCATCCACCGTTGTCCCTTCCTAGATGAAGCTAAAATAGTTTTGGATGACCGTCCTGCTTCACCGCTATGGCTCCCTCCTAGATATAAGAAACTCTTGCGAAGTCCATCACTGGTTGAAAATCTAGCTGGCACGCCATTGTGGTCAGCCGAAACGTCTATCATTGAAAATGAACCCTCTGAATCGAGACCAGACAAAAGTCAAAAGGTCGAGGTGGCAATTGAACCGGTCTTGCCTTCAGAAGGTTCATCTCCAAATGATACCGTCACTGAAGAGAACGAGAACTACACCGTTCAAATTCTTTTCATAAACACAGACTCTGACGAACTTGGGGGTAGTCTACCTGTTCCTTTATCGCAGGAAGGAAGTTCGCCAAAGTCACATCCGGCTATCTATTCGGTCCCACCTCCAAGCAACCTAGTCATTTCCTTTGATTGGAATCTACTAGGCAGACCCCGTTTACCAGCTAGTGTACTGTTCCGAATCATTGTACAAGCTTACAGAATGGTCATGGCTGGTACCATCATAGATGAAGGGGCTTATGTTAGTATCCTTTCCTCAACTTCTTGGAAAGTTCTTGGTTCACCATCACTTCTGCCTGAAATGAGAAATCTAACAGGCTTTGACAAAGGAACCAGTTGACCGTTAGGGATCCTTCCCAATGTGCCCATTACTTTGAGAAGGAAAATCATTCACATGAACGTGATGGTGGTCCAAGGACCCTTAGATTATAATCTACTCCTTGTGGGTGACTATATTTATTGCATGGGAGCCTTTGTCTCCTCACTCTTTAGAGCAATGTGTTTTCCGCATGAGAACAGAGTGGTCAAGCTCATAGACCAGCTGTCATTCTCCGGTTCACACATAGCAAATATTCAAGTGCCATCCCTAAATGGTCTTTTCATGCAAGGAATGTCTTATCGATCTCTAGTCCGTCCACCTGATGAGTGCGAGTGATTCAGGAGGATATGACTGAAACCTAGGGGGCATGCACCCTAGCCTGCTTCGCCAGCGAAACTCTAGGTATAAAGTAGGTTTTTGTGAAGGAAAATGACTAATCTGACACCCGTCCTTATAGGAAAATGGAGTTAGACAAGAATAAGATTCCCTTGTCAAGGTTAGGAGGTTGGGATTTAGAACCACCCTAGTCCAGATGGACTAAGCCAGGAGGTGTTTCTATCTCCAATGTGGATGGAAACTATCTTGCAAAAGCAAGAGCTTCTATATGGTAACCTGGAAATTTTTCATTATACATGGGGGGATGCAAACCTTTTTGCATGCAAGCGAAGAGCGACCATTTATTTTATAAATTTGTAGGTCCTCTAACCCTTTAAACTCATAGGATTGGTCGTTTCCTAGCTTGCATAAAGAAAGGATCCGTGGAAAAGCTTTAAAAGGTGCAAGCTCCATAAAAAATGGCATCTAAGATGAGATATCCTTAT
>APFE031505957.1:27363-50713 GCA_000404065.3 Pinus taeda
GCTCAGAGAATTCACCTGTGTCTCATCCGCTGCAATACATTCACACTCCATTCTTTCATGACCGCCACCCTGAACCCTGTATCATCAGATTGTTTTCACCTCCAAAATCATTTTCTCGGTTCTGTGTCGTAGATGTGGGATTCATTAAGGCCCTCCTATGACGGGTCACTTCTTGTTGACATCAGCTCATTATCCAAGAAGTCGACTTAGGAACAACCCCTTTCAGTACTTTGAAGGTTGCATGCGTCAATGGCAAGTTTCTCACTTTCAACGATAGGTTTACATCAATGGCCTTTGACCGGAAGATTTTGCATCGTGTTCGATGCCAAGTCCCTTTTTCACACCACACGAATTGTACTGTAGTACCTTGAGGATCATTGTCATTATTGGTGATCCCTCTCGCGCCTGTTAACAGCTTACATCATTGGCTGGTAATCAGGCGATGTCTTTCCATGTTCGACTCCAGAACATTTTTCACATGGATCAAATTGTACTCTGAGTGAAGATTGAATGCGTTTTGAAGACCGCGGATCTAGTTTCATCCATCCGAGCTGCGATATATTCAGGAATATAAAGACATCAAATGTACATCATTTCTGAACATATAATCATCCAAATCAAAGGATGATGACTCCGTCCAAATCATCAGTCTGCCACACAGACAATTGTCTGTCCTATGTACATGAAAATGAATTTATAAAGCTGAGCATGGGAATGCCCTCCTTAGCTAGATCATGAAAAATATTATGAAGATAATGTATTGTATTGTATCTTATTACGAGTCGCCTCCCAGCTCAAAAAAACTTCGGATCCTCATGGTAAAGCATTTCACCCGACATCAAAAGATTAACGACCTCATCCTTTAGGGGGCAACTGTTATAGACATTTTTGGGCACTGCAACCCCAATCACAAATTTCCATAAACTGAGGGCTCGTATGTCCCTAAAAGTGTTGCTTCACTACCTAAAGGAACAAGGACAGCTGATTACATCATCTCCCAGAAGTTATCCACAGAAAACGTCTTAGAACTGGTCAAAACTAGACCATACAGAATGCCCAGTGCAGAGGGTGTGATGCATACTACCTTCCGAGTGTAAAAGGTATGATGCATACTGGATGGACCCTCTGTAGGGTGTGATGGGCAAGAATGGACAAATGGGAGAGACAGTTTGCGAGGTGGAGGATCATAGAATCTTCCAGAAACTTCCCCTCTGACACTTGCCTCTCTGATTTCGTCCAGGGATGAGTAAGAGATCATCAATCTTCAAGTGGAATCAAGAACTATCAGAGAGAGGACACTAATCAAAATCCCAAAAGTTGACTCAACCCCCTACAATCATCTATATATGGATCCCTCATCATAGAGATCTAGAGACTGGATTCTTGTATCTTGTAAAGAAGTGTTGTTGGTTTTCTGGTGTAACATCATAGTGTTGGGTGATCTAAGCTTTACTTGAGGTGAAGAAGGGCTTTCTTGCTGGAGGATGATGCTGGGTCAGAACAATTAGTTGTAATTCTTTCTATTCTTGATATTAATAAAGCTATTTAAGTTTTCCTCCACATTCTTGTATGTTTGATTATAATTGCATTTGTGTGGTCAATACATATCTGGTCCTATGTTGTTTATTACTACAGATCTTTTTTCTTCGATAGTATTATCCTGCTTTGATTCCACAGGTGCTCTCTGAAGCTGCGTAGACAAAGGAGTGGAAAAGATCTATCGAGAATGAGAGGAACCAGGAAAGAAACCAAGCGCAAGACAAAGGTTGGTGTCCTTTGTTCCCCTCTTATCTATTTTTCATAAAGGAAAGCGAAAGTAGTTTTAACTTGTTTGTTTCTAAGATAGCTACCAGTCTTAGTGGGAATAGTAGCTCTAAGTTGACACTATTCACGATAACAATAACATGTACTGATCTGTGTAATTCTCTGTGGAAAGAGCAACTGTAGTTCAAGATCACTTTGCAGATGTATTCTTGCTCCACTAAAACCTCAAGAAAGCTTTCACCAAATCTTATCAATACATAATTTGCCTCAGGGAATGTGGCATAGTTCCACATAAACTGATAAAGTTCCTTGAATGTGCCTTCGAGGTATGAACAACCTTGTCTCAAAGATTTGTCCAACCATAACTCAGAAAATGACCGAATAACCTCAGAATGGGAACATAAAACCCTCATAATAGGGTTTCAATGCTCAGTCGAAGTGCCTCAGGGGAGATGACGAGTTTCCTTCAGGGGAGGCTGAGTTGATTCCTCTCCAACAAATTTTGGCCCTGCGGCTAGCCTACAACTCATGCAACTTGCGAATGTTTGTAGGTCGCCTTAGGATGTGGGGCCCTGCGTCAAGGAGACGAAAGTGTCTCAGTACTGCTCCCTAAAAATTCCAGGATACCCTCTGCTATTCTGCTAACCAAAATATGTCTATCATAGAGGGGAAAGCACCCAAAAAATAGTCTTGAACAATCCAATAGATTTGCGTTCTGGTATTTGGTTGGCCACCAACTTTAATTTCTATAGATAGATAGATTCCCTGCTTTACCAGAACATAATAGAACAAAAGATAATAGTAGGTTTACTAACTAGTGTGGAATCTTTCATGGGGTCTACCAAGTGTCCTTAACCAAAGTTCTACCAAGTGGTTTCATGAAAATAGTGAAAAGGAATAGGGAGAGAGGGAAACCTTGCCACGGTCCTCTAGAGGCCTTGAAGAGATCAAAGGGACCCTCATTGATGAGAAGAACAAAGGAGGAAAAATAAAAGAAATGTTACTTCCATTTGACCTATTGAACTGAGAAACTAGTTTAGGTAGAATTTCATGAACAATGTCCCACCTAATCTTATTGTAGGCTTTAGCTAGATCAAGCTTGATAAAATCACATCCTCCTCGTATTTAGAGAGTGGGTGACTTCTTGGACTATCACAAGGAAATTTAAGATTTGTTGTCCTGAAAAATCATCTTCTTCATCTGAAATCAATACTGGTAACTGAGTCTTAAATCTCAAAGAAATAATCCTGGTTATAATCTTAAATGCATATTTGCATAAGAATATTGGCCTGAAGCTATTAAAACTGAAAGCTCATTCCTATGGGATGTTTTTTATTAGAAAATTTGTGTTTAAAGCTTTGAGAATAACCCTTGATTTCTTCAATTCTTCAACCACTTCTAGGGAGTCTATTTTAATGAAATCTCATGCCATCTAGAAAGAGTTAGTAGGGAACCCATCGATACCCTACTCTTGAATGTGATTAAGCAAGTTCTCAATGGCCTTCTTAGAGACCATGCTTGGGAAAATTTCAGAATTAGGTCATTTCTGCTTCAAAACTCTTTCATGCTTTGAAAGGAGTTTTTTGAAGTAATTTATTGCTTCCATATAGAGATTATTGTGCCTTTCCATTTCATTATGTCTACAGTGCTTGCTGTATTTAGAGAGATGTGTTTAATTGATCTTTGACTAACATAGGATTATGAAAGAATATAAAGTTAGGGTCCGCTACTTGAAGCCAATGAACTCTATATTTATGAGACAAGAAAATTTCCTCTTTTTCTAAAGCTCTCCTCCAACTTGACTATTGGATGAGCTTCCTTATTTTTAAAATCTAGATATAGATCACTATATCAAGAGATGATTGAAGGGTTTTCATTCCTAAATCTAAGGACTCCTTCTCTTTCAAAAATATATTGATAAGATCACTATTTCAAGAGATGATTGAAGGGTTTGCATTCGTAGCTTCAACAATTTCTTCTCTTTTAAGAATATTATGAGAGATATCCTTGTTCCAAACTATTAGTTTGGATTTTTGAGATGTTGGAGTTTCTTTTGCATGATAAACATTTTGGATCCCACCACTTGATAATCTTGCCACAACTTCTAAATAAGGAAATCAGAGTGAGAGGGCCACATAAGCTCTAATTTCAAGGGGTCGTTGTGTGGTTTGTCATCATTTTCTATGATTAGAGAGATCACCCAAAGATCTAAGAGGGCTTAACCTGCTAATGATTTGAGAGGGTTCCTCTATGGATGAGAGAATCTAAGTCAAAATCACCCTCTATCCAGTATTCGTTAAGAAGAAATATGTGTAATCTTTTCATAACAAAACCTTTCCCATTTCTCTTTTTATTCCTAGTGAAATATCCATTTTTATGGCTAATGTCAATGTGGAAATACTTTTGGATAAAATCATAAAAAATTGAAGTTGGATTTCCATATAGGTTGTAGCCAACCTTTCTTCTCATCCACCCCTAGAATTATTTTCAACTCCCCACCAATAATCCATTGTAAGTTATTCAAGACTTTCTCTCTCTAGATAATAGATTCTAGGAATTAGGCTTTAGGATTGTTAAAACAGGACCATAAACCAATAAACATTAGTGAGGTAGAAATGTTTGTCCCATATTTTGGAGGGAACCTTAAGGTTATTCGGAATCTAGATTTATTAACATCCAGAACATCCAATATTTCCAAGGTCATTCATGTAGCTATCCCTCCACTTCTTCCCTTTGGCCTTTATAGAGATTTCTTCAACATTCTTTTATATTCTCCATTTGGTGTCTTCCATCCTACTTTCATCAAGCTTGGATTCTTGAATGAATATGATGTCTATTTTTTCTAGGATGATCTTTCTATTAAGTGACCTTTGTTTAACCTTTGGACCCATGCCTCTTACATTTCATGATAGCATTTTCATGAGGATGCAGAGGACTAGCCATTGGATTTTCATTTATTATATATGACATAGTCATAGATGATCATTGATCAATAAAAGTTTTGTTTCGTGAAACCAACTTTTGGATATTTTATGACTTTTCCATAGGTGCATTTGCAGAATGCACACCCACAATTCTATTGTTCACCTATTAGACCAGTGCAAATTATAGGAAAACTTGGAAGGGTTGGACATGACTGTTCCAACCATACTCTTATTGGTCTACAATACATATATTCATAACACATACCTACAATACTATTGTTCACCTATTCGGCCAATGCATATTGTAGGCAAATTGTTAAATGTTGGACTTCGTTGTCTCAAGTTCACACACTAGCACTAAATATGCAACGTATTGTGTGAAACCTTAGATATGTTTGAGATTGCAAGCTAACTGTTTAAATAAATGCATGTATAAAACTCCTATATTAGGAAAATAACCATCAATATTTGTTTCTAGCATTTTGGATTGAATTGACAATAGTATGCTAAAAAGTGTCATTTTAATGTCTAGAAATTAGGATATATAAATGTGAGATATATACTCTACATCTTTGGGTTATCTCCTTCTCAAATTTGATCTTTTTTAGGCCACATGTTAATTGTTTTAACTTTGAACTTTGAAGAAATTGTTGAATGGACTTCGTAAGGCAGTGGTACCATAAATTGTGTTATTTCAAAGATTTGACTTCCATATTTTCACAAAATACAATGTCCTCAATAAATACTTATATGTATAGACACTTATATTTAGGATTATATATGTGTTGGAGAAGTTCCTTTATGTTTTACTATAATCCTGATGCTCACAATCTTTAGCTGACTTTTTCATCAAATGTTCATAGAATATGCAAAAGATTTCATTGTCAAAATGTGGCAAAAATTTTGTTTCTCCTAATTTATTTTTTTATTGTTCATGACAAGATAATCATGTTGCAAGAATGAGGTATCTTACAATCTGTTTCAATTTGTGGATATTTTTTTTCCTCCCATTTTTACAAGGATGTAGATTTCATTTTCATGTTGATGGTTTTTTGCATGTATCTTATCTAGCCCCAAATGTTGGTAATGGAGCAGATCGTGAGAAGTAGTCGTGGACACAGACTATCAGAGGTTAATGTTACAATATCACTTCCACCTAGGATCAGAAAATTTTTAATGGTAGGTGACATAAAGAAGAGTTATTTAATGACAAAGTTGAAAGGGCAACCTCATGTCTTAGTTCCAAGTCATTTATTTCTGTTTCTTAGCTATAAGTCATCTGTTTTTCAGCTTTACCAGATCATTTATTTCACTAATCCAATACGCATGGTTTGTATTTCTCACCCGATGTTAGTTACTTTACATGGTTGATATAACTTTCAATTCTATGCTACTTTTATTTTAAGTCAGAGATTTTATTGATTAAAAGGATGTTCATATTTTGATTGGTTTACTTGGAGCCTGATTTAAAAATGTTTTGTAAATTCCACGTGGATGTTATTTTTTCAGGGTGAGCTCTTTGCACTAGTAAGGTCAAATGAGTCCTAGAACATAGGTATACAACACACACATCTTTGGCCTTTGTTGTGTATCCGTTATTCTTTATCTCATTGATGGATGGTTATTGATGATGTAAAAAGAAGGATGGGAAGGTCCTACCAATTCTCTTGACAAAACAAAATAAAATGGAGTTGTAGAATTGTGTTTTAAAGGGTGAGCCAGAAATCAGTACTTAAAAGGTCGAACTTGAGAATGGCAAGCTATTTGATCTGGATCTAGAGACACAATAGACCGTGGA
Source organism: Pinus taeda (assembly GCA_000404065.3). Classification (NCBI taxonomy): domain Eukaryota; kingdom Viridiplantae; phylum Streptophyta; class Pinopsida; order Pinales; family Pinaceae; genus Pinus; species Pinus taeda. The sequence continues at coordinate 33,850 of APFE031505957.1, forward strand.
AAAAAAATGATAGTATTGATGAGCCTTCTTAGCAAATAAGCTCTAACTGTTAGACCATTGCCCAAATTTTAGTTATCTGCAATGGCAATAGTGACTGTAGCCTTATTTGTATGAATAACGACTTTGGCCATTTTCCTATTCATTTCCTATGAATAATTTTGATTTTCAAACTCCAATTAGTTTGTTGTTAAATTAATTAAAACTTGGATGAGAAACTTATAGTTTTAAAATCTCTTTTCTAAATCTATTTTCTTGAGCAAATTTGTCTTTTTACTTTAGGTACTATAGATTTCTACTATGTGACATATGCTATGATATAATTTCTTGGATAAATAGAAATAAGTGTTGCACACCATAGTCTTTTTTAAATCTAAAGAAACAATATTTCCAAATACAAAGCTTATTAATTAAGAATATATTTTAGACTTCTTTGCTAAGTTGTGATTATATTTCGGTAGGGGATTTAGTGTATGCTAATATTGTGTTGTCTCTTTGGTTTTTTTTTTGTAACAATGGTTAATAAGGAATGTGTTCTTCAGCAGTAGACACGTCTTATTCTACTATTGACAGGAAACTCCATTGTTTTCAAGCATGGAAACAAAAATGCAGATGTCAATGGGATATCCAAAGTCGTGTTGGATGAATTTAATACTAGTGATGATTTTGATTCCTTCTAAGATAAGTAATGTCACGAGTCAAATTCAATAAACAGAAGTAGCTCAAGAATGAAGGTGAAGCTATTGCCTTTTTTCCAAGTCAATTTCTTTTATTTGTTGGTTGCTTTCATGTTTTGAGTGCGAACTTGTGAAATTCCAAATTGCATGTTGGTTTATGTAAAAGGGACATATATATATATATATATATATATATATATTTATTTTATTTTTTATCATATGTCGTTCATGGTTTCTGGAAATCTGTCTTACATTTACACATGAGTTTAGATATCATTCAGATATCTAAACACCAAACAACAACAACATTGAGATTTTTCTTTCACTCAACCTATAACATATCACATCTATCTTCATTAATGTTCTTCTTCCATATGCTATCCGCTTATGACATTTCCTTTGCAATATTTGGTGCATTTTCTAGTTATAGGTCATTTATAGATTATAAATGTTTTCAGAGTTTCACTTCTAATTGAGTATTGAACTGAACATATTGATTCTCTTATACATAATTATTTTTCCCTCCATGCACTTTTCATAACTTCCATAACCATTAGTTAGAGACCTACAGCTTCGATGTTGCTTTGCTTGTTTAGTAAAATATTGCCGAGACTTTAATTTATTGAAAGTTGTAGAATTTACAATTTATGAAGTTTCAAGGTCTAATTTTTAAAAGTCTATTTCTTTAAAGGGTGCTAGCTCAATGGAAGAGCACCTACTTTATAAGCAAGAGGTTGGTGGTTCGATGCCATCATGCCTTGACATACATACAAAATGACGACAATCAATTTCTAGTGACGAAGGCACTTTTGACCATCACCGATGAGCTTTGGTGACTTTTTTCAACCCTCACCAAAATATGACACGGTGATGGTCAACGAACGCCACCATAGATACTCATCAATAGTGACGACCCTAAAAGGATTGTAACCACAAATCATTTTTGTTGATATGAAATGGTGATAATCGTTGTCCATCATTATAGTCATTATTCGTGACAGACCTTGAATGTCACTACAACACCTATACTTCTAACAATGTGACTTTTGGTGATGGTCAATGAATGTCACCATATGTATGCACCAATAATGATGGCCATTAAATATCCATCACAATAAATCATTGTTATTCATATGAAATGGTGACGGTAACTATCCCTCATTATAATCAATATTTGTGACAAACCTTGAATGTCGCCATAACGCCCATACTTTTGGCGGCGCCACTTTTGGTGATGTTCATGTTTTGGTGACAGAGACTATGGTCCGTCGTTATTGCTCATATGAAATGCTGACGGTTGCTTTCCATCATTATAAATCATTATTGATGACAAACTTTGAATGTCACTACAACACCTATACTTTTGGTGACGCCACCTTTTGTGACATTCATTTTTTGGTAACGGAGGCTATATTCTGTCACCATTGCTCATATGAAATGGTGATGGTCGCTATCCATCATTATAAATAATTATTGGTGATGAGCTTTGAATGTCACTACAACGCCTATACTTTTGGCGACGCCAATTTTGGTGACGTTCAGTTTTTGGTGAAGAAGGATCTTTTGATTGTCACCAATGAGCTTATGGTGACATTTTTCGCCCCTCACCAATGTCCTTTTTCTTGTAGTGTTTGTACCCCTAGTACCAACTACAATATTCATCTTATATGACTTATGCACCGAATATGCCTCAATTCCAGCAAGGGTATAACCCAACTTATCCCCAACAATTAGCATTACCATTACCACCTCCATTATGACAACCATCATCCTTTCCCTTGTCTCAAAATACTAACCCATCTTCACAGCAGATGAAACAATCATTCAACCCTCCTCCACCAATGTAGCTACCTACACAACCTATAATAATAGACCTCCTCAACCTATACAAAACATCGAAGTGCAACCTTTTCCCACTTATGTTACCACTTCTTTTCCCATCAAAATAATTCAAATGAGATCTCGTAAAACCATTAAAACAAATTGAAATAGTTATATAAGAGGAGGATCCCTATACAAAATCTGAAGACAAAACAATTGAACAAATGGAAAATTAAAAGAACGATGTAGTAAAATAACCACAGGAGATCTTGGAACCCAAGTAGCCTCCTTTAACTCAAAGATTACTTGTAAAGAAAATCGAGACACTCATAGACTATGATTTGGAATATGAGCTAAGAGATGTTTGTATAAATATCCCTTTACTACAAGCTATTAAATACATTCCTATTTACACTAAGAATATTAGGGCTATTTACATTAAGAAACTAGGAAGGAAGAGAAACAATAATCATACTATCAAAGTAATCAACTAAATGTCAGACATGATATTTGGATTAACACCAAAATACGACAATCCATGGAACCCAATGGTAACTATAGGGATTAATGGATTTTTTCTTCCTAATACTCTTGTAGAGGGGAACCATCAATGTAATGAGTTTTGATACTATGATGATGTTGTAACTAAAAGAGATAAAACCCACACCTATTGTGTTGGAATTAGTAGATAAGTCCATCGTAAAACCTATTGGAGTCCTAGAAGATGTGGTGGTAATAATATCTTATTGGGAATATCTTATTGATTTCATAGTAATTTCTCCAAAAAATACCAAACCAGGACACCCAATAGTCCTAGGCTGGCCCTGGCTAGCTACTGTCAATGATCTCATTGGGTTCAGAACTAGGGAAATGACTATCTCTAGTAGGTCTCAAATTCAAATATTGCTATCTTTCCACTTGCCCAATTAGCTAGTGAAGTGCATCTTTGGTTGGAAAATACTTAAGGGGAAGAAGAATGTATGATTTTGTTGCTAACTTTAGAACAATCAAGAGTACTTCAAGAACAATCAAAAGAACATGTTTTGCATCAATTTTTACCTGATATAAGTTGTATGAATATCCTGTTTCTTTTAATGGTTACCATCATGTTTTCAGTAGTGAATTTCAGGAAACTTGTTATCATATTGTGTTTACATCATTCACTATTCCAGCCCTAGAAGAAAATAAAGAAGTGAGTGTCCAACATGTTGAAATCAACTTTGGAAAAACACTATATATTGGTACATATTTAAGTACAGAATAGAGACAATAAGTAGTATAAATGATCAAAAAATAGTTTGGGGCATCTGTGTGGGATTATTTAGATATGAAGGGAATTCATACCAACACCTTCATACATCATATTTATAGTAATGAAGAAATCAAGCCTATAAGACAGCCACAAAGTCAGATGAATCCAGCCCTCAAAGAAATTGTCAAAGATGAACTACAAAAACTCTTGAGTGCAAATTTTATATATCGCATCTCTGATAGTAAATAGATATCTCCTTTAGTGGTAGTTCCTAATAAAAATGGGAAATGGAAAATTTTCATTGATTATAGGGAGCTAAACGAAGCCACTTTGAGGGACTATTTCCTTCTTCCTTTTATTGACCAAGTGCTTGATACTTTATCAGGGAGAAAATATTTCTCCTTCTTAGATGAGTAAAATGGTTACAATAAGATCCAAATAGCCCGAGAGGACCAAGAGAAGACTACTTTTACTTTCCCTTGGGGTACCTATGCTTACATAATTCTCTCATTTGGCTTGTGTAATTCTCTGGCTACATTTCAAAGGGTTCTTCTATCTATTTTTGTTGAGCTTATACATGACCATGTGGAAGTCTATATGGATGAATTCACAATATACGGAAATGATTTCCACCAAGCTTTCACAAACTTGGAGAAATTTTTGATTCGTTGTTAAGAGACTCATCTAGCTCTCAGTAATAAGAAATGCAAAATGATGCAGATTGAGGGGATTGTTCTAGGACATCATGTGCTGCAAACATGGATAAAAGTAGACCCTGCAAAAATTGAGATAATTTCACAAATTGCAGTCCCCGCATTACAAAAAGAGGTAAGAAGGTTTTTTGGGACATGCGGGGTATTATAGGAGATTTATTGAAACTTTCACCAAAATTGTTGCACGTATTTTTATTTTTTGACTAAAGATGTTGATTTTGTATGGGATATTGATTGTCAAAACGTGTTTCAGGTACTAAATGATAGATTGTCTACTACTCCAGTGTTGAGAGGACCTAATTGGTCTCTTCCCTGTCATATTTGCACTAATGCATCAGATACAACCCTTGGAGCTGTGCTATGGAAAATGGAAAATCACATTCCATATGTTATTTATTTCCTTAGCAAAAATCTCTCACACGCAGAATTAAATTACATTGTTACTGAAAAGGACTTACTTGCAGTAGTCCATGCTATCAACAAATTTAGGCACTATATTACTAGTTATGAAACATTTTTCCATACTGGTCATTCAACTATTAGATTACTTATGAATAAACCAATCACAAATGGAAGAATTAATAGATGGTTGCATTTTCTTTAGGAATTTAATATCACTGTGATTGACAAGCCTAGACGAAACAATTCAGTTGCAGATTTCTTGTCTAGAATGAATGTTTCACATGACACTATTCTAGTTCTAAACAACTTTCATGATGATAATTTTTTTACTATTTGTACTCATACTCCCTGTTTTTCTGATGTGGCTTAGTATTTGGTATCATGAAAGTTGCCACAAAATCTATCCACCCGAGAGAAAAGCAACATTGTGCAACGAAGTGCCAATTTTTCTTGGATAGAAGGAGACCTATACCACACTGGACTAGATCTTATCATGAGGAGGTGTGTACAAGAAGATAAAATGTATGATGTCATAAGGGCTTTCCACAATGAAACATGTGGTGGTAATTTTTCAGATAAAATAAAAACCTAAAAGGTGCTACATGCAGGTTATTATTGGCCCACTATTTTCAAGGATTCCAGGAAGTTTGCTTCCAGTTGTGATGCATGTCAAATGATGGGAAGACCTATTCCAAGTGATGAGATGCCTCTTCAAACTCAGGTATCAATAGAACCCTTTGAAAAGTGGGCATTAGATTTTTTAGGACCTATTTCTCCCATGTCCAAAAGGAAGAGGTATATATTAGTCTGTACTGATTATGTGATAAAGTGGGTGAAAGCTAAGGCTTTATATTCTACCACTAAGAAGTCTGTTGTAGATTTCCTTTTTGAAGATATATTTACATGGTTTGGTGTACCTAGAGAAATTGTTACCAATCAAGGGGCTCACTTTACTTCCACATTGGTAAAGGCTATTACTAAACAATACCAAATTAAGCATCAGAAGTCTACCCCATTCCACCCCTATGCAAATGGATAGGTAGAATCTACTAACAAAGTCATGGAGTCCATTCTTACCAAAAAAAATTAGCTCCACCATGGAAATTGGGCCAATAAGTTTCCAGAAGCACTATGGATTATCAGATAACATGGAAAAATGTGATAGCATATACTCCCTATGAGTTGGTATATGGGAAGCAGACGTTTCTCCCCATAGAATTTCAGGTGGAGACATTTTGAACCATTGCTCAACTTGGAATAGATTTAGATGAAGCTCAAAAATAGAGGGTGCTTCCACTAAATGAACTTGATGAAATTAGACAAGATGCCCTCCGAAAAAATATTTTGGTATAGGTCCAAAGATCTTGGTAGCATGATAAGTATATCAAGAAGAATCTCTTCCAACTAGGAGACTAGGCACTATTGTATGATAACAAATTTAAACGCTTCAAAGGGAAATTATCAACTAGATGGTTGGGACCCTATGAGGTGGAGGAAATTTTTGACAATGGTTCAGTCAAGATCAAGACCATTGATGATGATCAAACCTCATTTGTGCTAAATGGCCACTGACTGAAAATCTATCACCACCCACTTTCAAAACAAGAATTCTTGCAATATGTCATGCATAATCTAGAATTGGAGTGGATTCATAATGTGGATTTCTTTTTATTATTTTAATATGTATATATGTACATAGTACAAATAACAGTGGGATAATTTCTGTTTTCCTCCATACGTCACATAAAATAAAGAGGAAATATGTCAAGAATAGGTCTATTCCTTTATCTAGGCTTGACAGAATATTTACGAAAAAGGATATCCTAGAGTTTACTTTAAACATTTCAAACTCTCTAAAAATGAATTTTCCAAGCATTGACTAACCTAGGCTCATTAATATTCATGGGATAGTGGTAATTAGGGATATGCCAAGTACATAATTTTTCTTTTCTAGAATTGTAAACATAATTACAAAAAAGAAACCCCTTAGAGTATACTTTGGGTTCCTTAGAATCTCTAAAACTGAACACCCCAAGCCTTATCTAACTTAGGCTCATTAAACTTTATGAGAAGGAAGTAGGTAGGGCTATGCTAAGTATAGACTTATTTTTTCCCAGGCTTAGTAGAATAAATATAGTAAAGAAGCCCCTTAGAGTCTTCTTTTGTGCATTTCAAACTGTCAAAAATTGAAATGTTCCCTAGGCAATAACCATTCCAGGCCTAGTTAAAATCCATAGATTGGTGGCACCAATATTGATCTACAACAATGGTCAGACATCACTTGCAATTCCTACAGTTGGTTTTTATATCAAGTTTCAACCTGCTGAAGGCCCCGAAAATCAGGTCGATAACAAGGGGGATACCAGCCCGGTCCAGACCTTGGTTGGCAGCTTCTTATCCGTTTGGTATAGCGGGTCCGACTGGGGATCTAGGACCAGTTTCCCAATTCAGTGTATGTGTGTGTTTGAAAGAAGGGTGTTTCTATTCGGACTGGAATACATCTATCTAATCTAATGCTATGCTATGTATTCTAATAAACAGAAAAACATCAAAATTTATGCTAACCCGGGGTGTGATCTTTCTTCTATGCGATCTAAAAATATTTCATGTAATAACTGGTAATAAAGATCATTCAACTATCGTAATAAAAGAATTCGATAAAAATGAGCTACTTCGTATAAGAAGTTAGACGAAACAGCTGTTAAAACTTATCACATAAACGAGCTATTCATACACTAAACATAAACAAATAGTAATCACCGTAAAAAAGTGCTAAATGATAACTCAGACATTCATGCTATAACATATAAATAACTGAAAACTGAATATCGCTTTAACGCATAAGTAGAAATGGTTAAGAGATAAAAGTACCATTTATAACTAGTCCTACTCATGAGCTTCAAGCAATGATTGATTTATCTCTCCTTGATTCAACATCTACTAAGAGTACAAAAGTGCAACATCAGTAGCATATATCAAATGAAAATATCAAATAAGCCCTGTTCCATTCATTCACCAAAACCTCCTCTGAGGGTGAAAAAGTGCATGTTCTGAGGACAAGTTTTTGATAAATTTCTGGACCCTTCTCTAAATGCATGAGAGGGTTAAATACTACAACTAAATAACTTATTTACAAAATTTGAGGATTCGGTTTAAATGCCATACTCTTTTCTAAGCAAAACTATTCTAAAATTAAATCTACTAACTATTTCTAAATCTACTCCTTAATGTTGCAAGCATTCAGTATTTTTCTGAGTAGAGTCGGCTGACTGTCTTCCGCCTTTGGTTGAGTTAAGCAAACAGAAACGGCAAGAGTTCGCATTCTTCTCAGTAAAATTGATGATACGCTTGAGAATCATCCAATAAATATGTAGCATTATCATGTATGCCTGGTAAAAATCCCATTTCAACTTGGTTAACCTTCGGATAGCTTCTGTTTCCAGTTTGCTTCTATCGCTGATTTTTTTGCAGTTTTCGGGACTCGCAGGTGACTGAGAAACTAGGGACCTTCCTTTTCAAACAATTTTTCTTAGCGATGCGCGATTAACGCTAAGCGCTAATCGTGCATTAGAAACTGCCTCTGTTTCTTGATCTGGGCTTCCCTGATGCGGTTTTTGCCTCTTGCGCCTTTTTCTCTCATTCTGTATAAAACCCAAAATTTGTAAAAATAGTATTTCTGTGGGCTCTTGACCCTGAGAATTAAACTGTTTGTTTCTGGTATCAGCGTCTTTCAGTATCCATTCAACCATGACTATACATGAGATATTTGTGATAGATGCCTCCGAAGAGTTCTGCAGCTCTTTTTCTTCATTGAGCAGATTAAGTATGCCTTCCGAAATGTCTATTGGAGCGATGCCTTCCCTCTTCGATGTTTTCTACATAGTGCCCTATGTAATGCTTCATCCTTCTTTCCTGCAGTTTACATTGAGGTAGAAGTAATGATAAAAGACTAATAACAGGAAAACATTTAAATGCCGAAGATATACAAGACATGCCACCTTACGTGAGTTATTGTTTCGAAAAACACAACACCCTACTTCATTAACAACTGGCAATAACCCATTAATTCGCATTAAAACATATGACCAACTCTTGGTTAAAGACTTTTCTCGAACAATGAGCCAGAACCAACTGCGATGGAGGATTCCCGTGTTTTTTCTTTACGATGTCGCAGATCGCAATATCACAATGTTATTGTGTTATTTTTATCGCAGATCGCAGTATCACAACTTTGAGATGTCGCAGTATTGCGGTATCGCAATATCGCAATATCGCAATGTCACAGATCGTTATAATTTTTGTGTAATTCTTGTGATATTTGCGATGTGTGATACACAATATCGCATATCAGTGATGTTTTAAAGTTTTTCAATGAGAGCGTTTGTCTTCAGCATATGCAATGCGATGAAGTTTTGCGTCGCAATATCGCCTTTTATCATTTTAACTCTTTGGAAGGTGTATCTTATCATCCTTTGCACGATGTGATATCCTTTTAGGAGTAAATTTAATTTTCTTCATTATGAAACTTAGGTTTTCTAGATTTTTCAAGGTATTTTCCTAAGTCCATGATGTTGTAGATTTCATCTAAAAAGAAAATGTAACATTAACTATTTTTTTTGAGGGTCCCCACTTATTTAGTATTAGCAATAATACTTCATAAGGAGGGGGGTTGTTGTGGCCACAAAAATTGGCGATTCACTTGGAAGAACCAGTTATCTCTGTGTTTCTATGAATCTTTTCATCTTCCAAAACAACAAATTTTTTAGAAAATTAAACTTTATTATGGAAAGATAAAGTACATTATACTCTGACTTGTCAATGACATTTTGCTTCAGCTATTTTCAACTTTGATTATTTTCTGCCTCAAGTTAGTCCTTGCATTTACATCAGTCATTACTTGGTTTGTAAAGATAAAACAAAGTCTTCTCTATAAACCAATTTTAAAATATACTCATTTGTCGTAGGTAGAGCCTTTGCTGCCAGCAGACGTTCATAGCCTCGACAGGATTACCTTTTACCCAGCAATGATCCTGTATCCTACTATAAAAAATCCACAATTCTCAAAGAAGAACCCATATCTACACTTATTTCTTTTTCTTTTTATTCTTAAAGAACAATGTCTTGGTTTGGTGGCCAATTTATGACACAGTCATTCACTTGATTTATAACTTTGTTGAACAAGCTGGCTCGTGATGAGACCCCTTGCCTCTTGATTGTAACAATCTTGAGTCATTGCCCTGTTATGGTATGCAGTATTTGGCAAAGTCAGCAGGTTATAATATCTGTGATTATGATAAGTTGGCTCATGATGAGACCTCTCATTCTTCAAGATAAAGTGTTTCCTTGGATTGTTCCTCTGAAAGTTGTGATTTCCTTAGCAGGGAGGAAGTCATTGTCTTCTTTAGATAGCTCTGGATGACAATGATAGAGTTTTTGGAAGTAACTATTCTACAAAGAATCTTTATTTATTTTTTTATACCTTTCATTGCGCTGATATAAAACAATTTCTTCACTAAAGGTTTATCTTCATCAAACTTTTATGGAGTTGAAACTAGTGTCATATCTAGGCTATAGTTTTTAACTGTATCTTTCAATAATAAAGATCAATTTTCCAAAAGATTTGCTATTTATACAAGCGAAAAATCAAAATATGAAAGAGATTTGGTATATTTTTCACAAATGCCTAATGTAACCATTCACAACTGGTTTTATTCTAAAAAGAGAAAAACTATTACTCTATGAAATAGAAGAATAATCTTCTATGGAAAATATTTTTTAAGAAACTGTCCATTGACAGGAAAAGAGTCTCTTTTACCCGATAAATCCTTTAACACAAATGTCGATGGACCTATGACTTCTAAAATTTGAAAAGAGCCAAGCCACACTCTTTGAAATTTTGTATGTTTGCCCTTTTCTTCGTGTGCCTTGTCCCATTTTAAAACTAAATCTCCTACCTGAAATTCTTTTCTGGTCATTATATTTGAATCAAAAGAGGATTTTATTAGTGCCTGATGATGAGCATGTGTTTTCTTAGCTTTTTCTCGCTGTTCTTCTAATTTGATTATTTCCATTTACCTTAAGTGTAATGAGGAAGTTGGTACTTCATCAATGTATTGAACTAGAGACAAAGAAGGAATTGCTAGATGAGTTGGAAGAACAACTTCTCTCCCATCAACTAAATTAAAGGGAGAAGTGCCGATGGAAGCTTTTTTCGTTATTCGGTCTGCCCATAAAGCATATATTAAGGATTTATGTCAATTTTTCTGATTTTGGTCTACTTTTCTTTTGATAATCCTGATTAGGTTTTTGTTTGTAGATTGGGCTAATCCATTGCCTTGTGGAAAATAATTGGCCGAATATTTAAGTTTGAATCCTCTTTTAAGTGCAAGTTCAGTCATTGCATTTCCAGAAAAGTATGATGCATTATCGAACATTAAAGCTTAAGGTAATCCAAACCTGTTGATTATAGATTGATCTATGAACTCAATGGTATTTTCAGCATTAGCAGTCTTGAGTGGAACTGCTTCTACCCACTTAGTAAAATAATTTGTTGCTGTAAGGATATATCTATGCTGCTTGGAAGAGTGAGGAATGATCTCACCTATTATGTCTAATCCCCACTGACTAAAAGGTTGGTCGATGTTAACTCATTGTAGTGGTAAGGATGGCTTCTTCTGTCTTCCAGCAGTAGTTTGGTAGACTTGACATTTCCTCACATAATTGTGCGAGTCTTTAAATAACGTGGGCCAGTAATATCCTATGTGCAAGATTTTATGTGCAGTTGCGTCTCCAGCGTAGTGTCCGCCAGCTGGTCCGTCGTGGAGTTCCTTGCACACTTGTACCTCTACGGATGGGATTTCAGAATTTGGAACGCTCTAGCTAGCATTTTGCAAAATCCTTGACCTCTTACAATGTTTGTTGGTTTAATTTCTATGTTGTATTCTTGTAAGGCAGTTACCCAATTGGCCCTCTTCTCACCCACATCCTTTTGTACCAGAAGATTTCTTACTGCTGGAAACAATACTATAATTTTGGTTCTGAGTAGAAAAGGTCTGAAATATTTGATCACTTTGAAAATAGCATAAGCCTGTTTCTCTACGTTTGAGTAATTTAATTCAGCGCCTTGCAAATTTGAACTAAAAAACACGATTGGTGCTTCCGCCTTTTCTTGATTCGTTTGAGTGAGTATCGGCATATGACTTATCTGAGGAAAATGTGTATAAAATAAAAGGCTCTAAAAAATTCAGGGTTGCTAAAGATGGAGCATTAATGATAGCCTGTTTGATCAGGTTAAATGCTTCATGTTCATCTTGGCCCCATTTAAAAATAGAGTTCTTTTTTATCATAGTTTGTAAAGGAGATACAATTCGTGAAAAATCTAGAACAAATCTCTTTACAAAATTGATTTGACCAAGGAAGGATTGCACGACTTTTTGGTTATCAGGTATGGATACTTCAGAATTTTTTTTGATTCTATCAGAGTCGATGTGAATACTAGATTTTGACACTATGAATCCTAGAAGTTTCCCTTCACTTAATGTGAAAAAAGATTTCTTTGGGTTAAGTGAAATTTCGTACCTTAAACATCGTTGGAAGATTTTCTTTAAGTCTTTGAGATGGTCGCCTCGTTTCTTGGAGTACATGGTTATATCATCGAAATAAATTACTACTGACTTATTGAATAAACCTTTAAATGAAATGTCCATGGCTCTCATGAATGTGGCGCCAGCATTAATCAAACCAAATGGCATCTTGCGATATGCATATGTGCCCCATTTAGTTCTGAATGTGGTCTTCAATTGATCATCAGGATTTACCAGCACTTGATTGTATCCTGAAAATCCATCCAATAAAGACATTAATTCTGAGCCTGCCACTGCCTGCAATATCTACTCCATCGGTGGTAAGGGAAAGTTGTCCTTTTGACAGGCTTTGTTGAGATTGCGAAAGTTAATACAAATCCTAATATCTCTGTTTTTCTTTCTAACAGGTACCATATTGGAGACCCATTTAGAATGTCTAACAGAAAAATTATCTTGGCTTTCAACAACTTATTGAGTTTGGTTTTCATCTGATTTTCTAAGTTGGGATGAATCTTTCTCAATTTTTGTTGGACAGGTTTTTCGTTATCGATCATCGGGATAGTATGTTGGTTGATAGAGGTGTCGTATGTTTTAGGTTCATCATAATTCAAAGAAAACACGTTTTTGTATTGTCTCAAAAGACGAATATATGCTAGTTTTTCTTCGGGGCCTAGGCCAAGGCCTAGATTTATGTTTTGGGGTTTGGCATCGGTTCCTAGGTTTACCAATTCGTAATTCAAGGTCGAACTTTGGAGCGTTGAATTGGTGGACCTTTAAACCGGTCTTTCAAATCGTACAGGTCTTCTAACTTGACCACTGATTTAGGTATAGCATTGTGAGTGCTATCTTGCTGTAATTGCCGATCATGTTAATCTTCATCAATTATTTGGTTGGAGTAGGATCCTTCAGAAGTAAGGAAATTTACGATATCGGGATCGTCGTTGAATATTCTCCAATTCATGATGTTGTCAGGAATAGAAGGTCTAAATATTAACTCTATCGAAAATCTATCTGGACTAAAATCTCCAGAAGGAATGAGCTTGGAAGCTACGTTAGCTAAAAGGTTAGCGCTTGCATTCTCGAGACTGGGAATTGATAAAATATTGAATGCTGTAAAATGCTCAATGAGATCTTGAACTAAAGATTGATAGTGTTTTAAATGACCTGACAGGCAATTTATAGTATTCCGTACCTGTTTGACTACAATTTCAGAGTCTCCGAAGATTTGGAGATACTTTATGTTTAGCCCGATTGCTTTGTACAGCCCTTGAACTAAAGCTTCATATTCGGATGTATTGTTGGTACAATCCAATTCGAGCCTACATGTTAACATGATTTTGTCTCCTTCTAGACTAATTAGCACACATCCTGCTCCTTCGTTGGATTTAGAACCATCAAAAAATAATTTCCAAAACAAAGATTTATTTACAGGTTGATCTAAAAAATTGATACATTTTGAGCTATCCGTTTGAGAAAAAATTTCGACTTGGGACAAAACGGAATGTTCTAAATATGGGGATGTATGAGCATTAAAATTGCTGAGAAAAGAATCTACTGAATAATTTCCAATTATGCTACTGTTATATGCTACTGGTTCATTTTTCCCTTCTAACTCCATTACTATGTACTTTTGATGTAATTCTCGTTAAACTTTTATTTGATTTGGCTTACCATTGTAAGGCACCCACATATGCGACCAGTCAGTTGAGGAGTATCCATGCAATGTTTCTGACCAATCCCTGCTGAGAATTAAGCCATAAAACTCAGGGATATCAGCTACTAAAATATCAATTATTTTGCATACCTTCGGGTTGGATGATAGCCTTATGGTTACTTGATTTAGTTCGTCGATGACTTTGACTTGAGACCGATCCAAATCAACGATGCGAACAACGGATTTATGTGGTTGAATGTTTAAGTTAGTGGATATGGACTTCGGTAGAATATTCGATGAAGCACCTGAATCCACTAAACAATTATGTACATTTTTGTTAAAAATTTCATAAGTAAGGAGAAAAGGGGGAGTATGAGATCTCGATCTACCTCCAATTAAGGCGATGTCATTTGGATCAATGTTGTTAGTCATATTACTTGGAGATCTCCCCATGTTCTGAGAAGCTTGAGAAATTACAGCGGCAGGCAAAGTTGCAACTAGCACATCATGTAATTCTTTCATCATTATCTTTTGCTGATGCTTTAGCTTGCTCAATTCATACAGAGTGATATTTTCCCTAGTCTTTTTCATGTCATCTATGATATTGTACTCCATTTCATCCGAAACGATCTGTGTTTTAGATGGAGTAGGTGAATCTGTTTGGAATGGGCTAGTTTGAGTCGCTTTAGATATCGTTTTCTTTGTTGCGAATTTATCCTTTGTTGCAGAGCTTGCACTCTTTGGTTTTCGGGTAGTTTGGGGAGGATCAAGCTGGTTTCTACTTCGTGTGTTAACTGGGAATACTTCTTGATCTTCCTCTTATGGGAGGATGAAATCCCACATTCCTTGTAATTCTATTACTTCTTCATCATCGGTTTGCCCTTCAGTGGCAATTTCCTCTTCCTCTTCCTCGGATTCAGCATTTGTGATAGCATTGGGTGGCTTTGAATCCGTTGAAGGGCCTCTTTTAAAAGCTCTGTAAGGCCTTTTTGAAGAAGTTTTTGCTACTTGCTTTTTCATGTCAACCATTTCATTAGACATGGTCTTAAGAACTTTTTGCAATCCCTCCAAATCGAATGGATCTTTTGTTTGTTTTTTCTTGGACTCTTCTTTGAAGGTGACCTTCTTAGACTTCTGGTCTTCTAACGCGGATTTCTTCTCTAAGGCTATTATTCGTTTCTCTGGTCTTCTAATGCAGTGATATACCATTCACATCGCACTTCCTCGCTGGGTTGGGAAGTAGTGGGAATTTTGTTTAGAATCTTATTGAAACGTAGATTGAAATCTTTGATCGGTTCTCTAGATTCTGCCCTAAGATTGGATAGGTCATTGATTAACATTGTTGTAGACTTGTCATCACCAAATTTGGTTAGAAATTTGTCTTGGAAGATGTCCCAAATGGTAATAGATCCAAAGGGTAATGAAAAATACCACGATCCGGCTGTTCCTTGTAGGGTATAAGGAAACAGCCGAACAACAACATCTTCATTAATAACCCCGTTGAGGTTGATGGATAGAATAAAGTTGTTTATGTGCTCTTCTGCTAGCATGCCTGCCTCAACATTGAACTTGGGTAGCCATCTCTCAGGATGGGCCGGTATTTGACTCAAGGGCGCAGGCATTAAGACTGCCCCAGGATTGTCCCATGGAGATTGGGCCATTGCTGAACTGCTAACAGGGGGATTCGTAGAAAATGATCCTTGTGATTTAGAAGATGAGGTGACTATGATCGTAGATGATTGAGGAGGAGTTGTAGGGATTCCACTAGGTGGATTGATAATGGTCTAGGGTGGTGGAGTAGATGGTTGACTTCGCAATGGAGAAGTTGAGATGGAAGATGTTGATGAAAGAGTCTCGCTGTCGGACCCTTTAGGTGACTTCCTTGCTCTTTTCCTTTTAGGAAGAGGTAGTTTGGTTGGCCGAATACTGAAATTTTCACTCTTAAGTCTAGTCAGGGGATGAGCAAGGTTATACTGTGAAGTAACGCTGCCTTGAGATTTATCAGATCTTTGAGGGGAAATGGAAAATCGCTGAAGTTTATGAATCAAAGATTCGACTTTAGGAGGTTCAATTACAGATTGATCTAAAATGTCAGGTTTTGTAGTAGTGGATGATGCTCTAGCGACTACTAACTCTGGATTTAAATGTAATGGAGAAGTCGGAGGAGATGGTGAGGGCGAATTACTCTTAGAATGGTATTTTGATTTGGATTTACTTGGCATTCATAGTTCAAGCCCTCCTTCTAGCGCCAAATATGTTGAAGGCCCCAAAAATCAGATCGACAACAAGGGGGATACCCGCTCGGTCCGGACCTTGGTTGGCAGCTCCTTATCCGTTTGGTATAGCGGGTCTGATTAGGGATCTAGGATCCATTTCCCAATTCAGTTTATGTGTGTGTGTGAAAGAAGGGTGTTTCTGTTTGGACTGGAATATGTCTATCTAATCTAATGCTATGCTCTGTATTCTAATAAACAAAAAAACATCGAAATTTATGCTAACCCGGGGTGTGATCATTATTCTATGCGATCTAAAAAGATTTCATGCAATAACTGGTAATAAAGATCATTCATCTATCGTAAGAAAAGAATTCGATAAAAATGAGCTACTTCATATAAGAAGTTAGACGAAACAGCTGTTAAAACTTATCGCATAAACGAGCTATTCATACACTAAACATAAACAAATAGTTATCACCATACAAAAGTGCCAAATGATAACTCAGACATCCATGCTGTAATATATAAATAACTGAAAACTGAATATCA
>APFE031505957.1:51170-61742 GCA_000404065.3 Pinus taeda
GTTCCATTCATTCACCAAAACCTCCTGAGGGTGCAAAAGTGCATGTTCTGAGGACAAGTTTTTGATAAATTTCTGGACCCTTCTCTAAATGCATGAGAAGGTTTTAAATACTACTAACTAAATAACTTATTTACAGAATTTGAGGATTCAGTTTAAATGACCGTCCTCTTTCTAAGCAAAACTATTCTAAAATTAAATATACTAACTATTTCTAAATCTACTCCTTAATGTTGCAAGCATTCAGTATTTTTCTGAGTAGAGTCGGTTGAATGTCTTCTGCCTTTGGTTGAGTTAAGCAAATAGAAACGGAAAGAGCTGGCATTCTTCTCAGTAAAATTGATGATACGCGTGAGAATTTTCCAATAAATGTGTAGCATTATCATGTATGCCTGGTAAAAATCCCATTTCAACTTGGTTAACCTTCGAATAGCTTCTGTTTCCAGTTTGCTTCTATCACTGATTTTTTTGCAGTTTTCGGGACTCGCAGGTGACTGAGCAACTAGGGACCTTCCTTTTCGAACAATTTTTCTTAGCAATTCACGATTAGTGCTAAGCGCTAATCGCGCATCAGAAACTACCTCTATTTCTTGATTCGGGCTTCCCTGATGCAGTTTTTGCCTCTTGCACCTTTTTCTCTCATTCGGTATAAAACCAAAATTTGTAAAAATAGTCTTTCTGTGAGCTCTTGACCCTGAGAATTAAAATGTTTGTTTCTAGTATCAGCGTCTTTTAGTATCCATTCAACCATGACTATACATGAGAAATCTGTGATAGATGCCTCCGAAGAGTTCTACGGCTCTTTTTCTTCATTGAGCGGATTAAGTATGCCTTTCGAAATGTATATTGGAGCGTTGCCTTCCCTCTTCATTGTTTTCTACATAGTGCCCTGTCTAATGCTTTGTCTTTCTTTCTTGCAGTTTATATTGAGGTAGAAGTAATGATAAAGGACTAATAACATGAAAACGTTTAAATGCCGAAGATATACAAGACATGCCACCTTACGTGAGTTCTTTTTTCGAAAAACACAACACCCTACTTCATTAACAACTGGCAATAACCCATTAATTCACATTAAAACATATGACCAACTCTTGGTTAAAGAGTTTTCTCAAACAATGAGCCAGAACCAACTGCGATGGAGGATTCCCGCGTTTTTTCTTTGCGATGTCACAGATCGCAGTATCGCAATGTCGCAATGTCGCAATGTTGCAATGTCGCAATGTTATTGTGTTGTTTTTATCGCAGATCGCAGTATCGCAACTTTGAGATGTCGCAGTATTGCAGTATCGCAATATCGCAATATCGCAATGTCACAAATCGGTATAATTTTTGTGTAATTCTTGTGATATTTGCAATGTGCGATTCGCGATATCGCATATCGGCGATGTTTTAAAGTTTTCAATGAGAGCGTTTGTCTTCAGCATATGCGATGCGATGAAGTTTCGCGTCGCAATATCGCCTTTTATCGTTTTAACTCTTTGGAAGGTGTATCTTATCATCCTTTGCATGATGCGATATCCTTTTAGGAGTAAATTTAATTTTATTCATTATGAAACTTAGGTTTTCTAGATTTTTCAAGGTATTTTCCGAAGTCCATGATGTTGTAGATTTCATCTAAAAAGAAAATGTAACATTAACTAATTTTTTTGAGGGTCCCCACTTCTTTAGTATTAGCAATAGTACTTCATAACGAGGGGGGTTGTTGGTGGCCACAACACAACCTTACATGGGAAGACTTTAATTTACTTTTCCAACACAGTCAAAGTCACTCAGTGTTCTTCATTTATTGATGGGAAAATGCAGATAATTTGAATTTAGTACTTATCAGAGACTGAAATTTTAGGTACTGGATGGATTTTTTTATATTTGAGAATGTGGATATAAAGTCAGAAAATGTTATTGTTACCAGCTTCAACTCAAAACCATTGAAATTGATGGAGGTATTAAAAATTATAAGTATGTCTTCTATTCATGATCAAAGCAACAACCTTTCTATAACATACTCAAAGAATGGTAAAGACACTCAGTTAATTATCAAGGTGTCATATCCATTATCATTTTTGAAATCCTTGATATTATTACAGTGTCAATCAAGGTATGAATAAGTTTTTTTTATTTATATTAATACAAGGAATGTAAATAATAGGATTTAATTGTTGATCTACCTCCATTCATGTAAATGATGCACATATCCCTTCCACATAATACCAAAATCTAATTGGTGTTAGACTGTCTTATCCAATCATCGGTTTTACTCATCCCCTTCCATTATGATACATCTATCTCATACTTATTTCATCATTGTAATGAACCATCCATAACATAATTAAAAATACATAGCCTCCCTTTCAAATCAACTCGAGCCTATTTGAAACCACAAAAATAAAGGAATTGTTTATCTCGATAGTATTGCTAAATTCAGTGATTGATTATCCTGTGATTCTCTATATCTCCTCCTCGACCTTTAACATTGTTTCATCATCAGCATGGGGGCTAACAAACATGAACCTACATTTTCCCATTTCCTCCATAGCCCATAATATGCATCCTATAAGAGTCGATTTGAGGAAAAAGGGTGGATAGACTTCCTCAAAAAGTTTAAGGGATATAATGACAAGGTTGACATGGCGTTCGCACAAAGGTTTGATGGGAAAGTAGCATAGGTTGGGAATTTGAGAAGGATCACAAAGAAATTGGTAGGCAAAGCAATTGGGTTACCTTTAACTAGGGAAAAATAATTCAAGGGTGGACCACTCGAATGGGATGATGATGCCAAATTTCTCAAGCCCGCATGCAAAACTACAAATTTTTCAAAATGGGTTTTTAGAAGCTGTATCGGAGAGGCATGGTGGGCACTTATTACAGTGCTATAAAGGTTCATCACTTGTGAGGGAAGGTACGTAGTTGTATTTCTATATCATATTAGGTTTCTCCTACATTTTAGAGATGGGCGTGAGATTAATTTTCAGTTTTTCCTTCAATTAAAGTCTATGTAAAGTTTCCAGAGGAGTTCAATCTGATTCTAAAAATGTTGAAACCAGTCTATTTCATCATAGTTTTATAAAAATTCTCGTTTTTTATGAATTGGGTTGATGAAAAAAGACATGGGAATAATTTTATACTGAGAATTTTCCTAAGGAAGAGAATCATATTCAGGGTTGACAACGAATTATAAATCCTTGATCCAAGAAGCTAGAGAAAGAGACTGAGGTCCTTCCTGAATCTGCTTCCAAGCAAGACAAAGTTCCATACACAACCCCTGAATTGGAAAAAATGGATGGATGTTTGGTGAACCCCCTGGAGAAGCTCATATCTACAAACCCCAAATCTTTCGTAAAGAAAGAATCCCTAGTCTCAAAGGGAAAGAAACAAAAAGAATATAGTGAACAAAAGAAGGAACATGTGATTAAAGATGTAGTGGCCGAAAAGCCCCAGTAGAGTAAGCAAAGGAAACCTCAGGTGGAGGTCATGAAGTTAGTCATCTGCCAACATAGGAACAACTTGAAAAATGTAACACTTCTCCTAAGAAAAGAAAGAGGAAGCTATTCCGTGAAAAGGATGAAGCTATTGGAAAAAGTAACTATGTTCGGTGTTCAATAATGTACTTGAGTCATTATGTAATGTACTCGTCAAAATAATAAAGAAAATATTTTTTATTATTATTATTGTGACTTATTAAAGCATGGGTTTCATGCTTGGGTCACCATGTTTTAGGTAAAAGTCCCCATTGAGGAATTCTAGGGTTTACTCTAGGTCTATAGAATTATTTTACATTTAGAGAGACCCTTCTTGGGCTTTTGAATCATGTAAACAGGTTTAGTATTGAGTCAAATATGAATTATGGAGCCTCCACACCATGTTGGCCTAAGGGAAGATCAAGTTGGCCTAAGACCCTATTCGACCCCATAAGAAGCCTATAAAAGGAATGGCATCAAACTAATTTGGAGGATCACTTCTCATTCTCTCTCTACTAGGTAGAAGTGTGAAAATTTGTTTGTTGGATAGAACTATGAAGTAGGAAGTTGGGAAAGTCTGTTTCCAACAAGCCGAAGTGAATTTGAGTTTGGGGGAGTCTAAGGAGTTATGGAAAAATGAAATTTTGGTGGTGGTCTCTCTCTATTTCATGTTCTGGATTGGGAGAACAAAGTCTTCGAAGTTGGACTACTACCAAAATCTGTTAGCAACTGCATAATAGAAGTTGTTGGGGAGAGGTCAATCTTCTGGAGGATGAATTGGTGTGGAGGGAAGGTTTCATCTTGGTCTAGGGTGAAGAGTCTTAAAGAATACTATTGAAAGGAAGAATTACTTTGACTGGGTTTTCCCCTCGCGGGGGGTTTTACCCTGGCATGTGCCTACATCTTGTGTCCTTTGTTTTATGTAATTCTGCTTTTGGTAATTGCTTCATTAACTAAGGAAAGAATATATAAAGAATTGTAATAATAAGAAACATCACAAGGAGATCTAAAGCGATCACAATGGAGGAAAACAGGGTTTTTTTCAAGAGCCTTTTGCAGGATTTCCCAATCTGATCTACTGGGCAACATCAATGCACAAAGCTTGGGAGCTAATGGATTACCCAACAAATATTCCATTTGCATTGTGCACTCGACTAGAATCCTACCGAATATCCTTACTCATGAACCAGTGTATGAGATCATTTCTCCTGAAAAATATCCACCTGGATATGTGAAAATCCTTTCCCCTTCGAATCACATGCTACCATACAAATCAGACAAATGTTTAGCGGATCTTCTCTCACAAAAAGAAGATATGCCCTTGCTCCAGCCATATTTGGTGATACGCCTTCTGTTTGGCACATACTCCATAGTGAACCCCATAAATGAAGTCCTCATCATATTTATCATTTGAAACAGATCAGACATAGAGGGAAAGGGATCTGTTGAGGAGAAACTTTCCCCTACGGTCTTAGTTTCCAATGGGTTATATGTGAGTTTTATGAATCTGATAAGGATACCACAAGCCTATTTGATTGGTATTGACGAAAACCACTCTAGATCTGGTGATAGGAAACTATTTCCTCGCACCCACGAGGCCGAAAACAAGTGGATGCACAAAGTAACAACAGAAAGTGCTATGACTAGGTTTGATGATGGTCTCTTTGGATCTATGATGAGAAATCCAAACTGCCTACCCTCTAGGCAGGAAACAAGAAGGTGACACAGTATTTTTGTGATCCTAGGAAGAAAGACTATGTTGGCACAGATTGGATGATCCAAGAAGTGGATGGGGATTTGTATAGCCTAGATCTATCAAAACTAGCACACCTTACAACATATCTACCTCTCTCAAGGATAGATCCACTCACCACAACTCCGGATTTGATACAAATTTTTATCATAACTCTGCAAGGAAGGACTATCTGTAAGTAGATCTGGAAGGGAAGGTAGATACAAGAATTAAAGTATGAAATAAAAACTCATTTAGGCATATTAGAAAGTATGCAAAGCTTTACATATGTAGGACAAATTATGCAGGATAATCATACACTACAACACTATGGAATTTCCTCAGATGCAACCATCATCCTCAATCTGTGACTCTGGGGTGGATGTTCTGGGACCATCTCAAAGGGCACAGGCTCTTTTAAAGATGCGGCCAAAGGGAAGGATGAAGCCCAAACCAAACTGACACCACCTCCATAACTACATGGACACTGCATCGTGGAGCAAAAATCCTAGATACGAACCTTGATTGCCTCTCTACCTAAGGTAAATGAGATTTATGCAGAATTCTATACTAAAGTTGTCATATGTAGATTTAATGGTTTTTGGCCTAAATCATATGCTTTACACCATTGGATTTTTTCTACATGGACAACAAATTTTGATATTCATTTATGTTCCAAGGGGTCCTTTATTGTCAAATTTGACACAGTCAAGGATAAGGAATATGCCCTCAATGAGGGACCATGGTTCTAGGGCAATGTAAGACTATTCATGATCCCTTGGTTCCTAGGTTTTGATGCCACTACTATGGTGGTTTCTAAAATGCTTGTATGGGTCAGGATACACAATATTCCACTACATTTCCAGCATCACAAATTATTAGAAGGCATAGGGAATTCGTTGGGAAAATTTCTCAAGATTGATGCGGACAGAGTTTCAAGAGGCATATTTACATTTGCTAGAATATGCATTGAATCATATATTAGTCAAGGGTTACCTGACAACATTATACTGATCCATAACAAAATACATTGGATTCAACCACTAGATTATGAAAATACGACTTTCTAGTGTCGTGGCTATCAACAAACATGCCACCTTCACAGTGCATGCCCACAGGCTAAAAAGGACCCCAAACGAAATAAGAAACAATCTCCAAAACCAAAAGGTTGGGAACAGAATGAGCCCCAATCAGAAATAGAAGAAGAAGATGAGACAACAGAAAAAAAATGTAGACAATAATGTATAGATTATACAGATTAGCCCATAGAAGGACAAGATAGAGCACAACTCCGCATTAACTCAAAGGCCCAACATCCCTTCGCGACAGTATGAGTAGCACATATCAAGAAAAGAAGTAAGTGGAAACAAATGAATTCATGGATCAGATGGATCTGATTCTAACAAATAATATCTAACTAACACCAATGTGAATCAAATGTATATTGTAACTTCCACTCCCAATGCTTGTGGTTGGCAAAAAGTGGAAAAGAAGAAAGGTAGGAAATAATAGATTAATATTTTATGGATTCTGAGAAATCATGACCTGTTATTATTTCATATTCTCATTAGCATCTATAACTTGTAATTTTTCTCTTTCTGAATAAAATTACGATTTTTCCTTGGGAAAAAAAAGAAACATGACAAATAATTATCAAGATCGAGAAAATATTTACTACCTTTCTGATTTTCCAACATGGTATCAGAGCTTTGGTGAAGAAAGAAGAAAAAAGAAAATCCATTCATAAGTAGTATCTCAGGGAAGGAGACAATCATATTCAAGGAAGATGTCTAACTCTATCAAGGAGGATATCAATCTTGAAGGAGCATCTAACTTCAGATCCTAGAAGAAGAGGATTAACCTAATCCCTGAGAAGAACAAGGTGCTATACTCGGTTAAAGGAAATGTAAAGAAGCCTACAAAAGAATCCAATGATGTCGAAAAAGAAAAATTGAGGGATCTAGAATTGGTGGCTATGACTCTGATGGTAGAAGGGATAAAAGACAATCTTGTCCCATTCATAGCTAACATCGTTCATGCTCAGGAGATGTATGAAGCCTTGTCGAAGCTGTTCACTATTAAGACCATTGGTCAAGTAGCATGTTTGAAGAATGAGCTGAGGACTTCGAAGATGACTAAAGAATATACTATGGAAACCTTCTTTTTGAAAATATTTAGACTCTGGGATGATCTCTTGGCCATTAATGAGATTGTTCTGAAAAAATATAAGTATCTCATACCTTTTTAGTTTTTGGCTCATGTATTCATTTAGTTTTCATTATGTTAAATACTAATCACCATTATCCATCCATTGTCATGATTAGGGAAACCATTTGCAAGAAGGAGGATCTCTCAAGAGAAGGTTAGTCACGAAACAAAGGTGTGCTTTGAATTCATTGATTGAAAAGATTATTCATTTAATGATACATTACTAACCTTGTTATGACTAGCAGTATTGAATCCTAGTGATTCTTGTTTGGGTGAC
Source organism: Pinus taeda (assembly GCA_000404065.3). NCBI lineage: Eukaryota > Viridiplantae > Streptophyta > Pinopsida > Pinales > Pinaceae > Pinus > Pinus taeda. The sequence goes on from APFE031505957.1 coordinate 58,843, forward strand.
TCATCTCTTGATAAATCTACCAACCCCACTCTTATCTAATTTTGTAGAACCTTGGACAGGTTCTGGAAAACTCTAATGAAAGGGTATGTTTTTATGAATGTCTAAAACCCTAAACTAATTAGGGATATTGTGAAATGCTAGTTGAAGTCTTTATTGATGATTTCATATTTGGGAATTTGGTATGATCAGGAAATCTTAACTTGTTAGGATGGAATGGTAAGATCTAAAATCCTGGAACCTTTGAAGTTTTGGTAATATAGGGTTTTTTATGTTTCGACATTGGAACCATAGCTTATTTGGGTTTGGTGGAATGTGTGTTCTACATTGGAACCCTAGCTCATTAGGGTTTGGTGGAATGTGTGAGAAAGACCCTCATATTGTCTTAGAATTTATTTACTTGGTATATGTGTGTTGTCTAATCAAACCCTAGTATAATAAATATATTTGTGTGTCTAACTCTTATTGATATTTTTGAAATTTGGTTTGACTATCTCATGATATGAAATGTATTTGAATGGAAATAAAATCTAGGCATATATAGATATGTCCCTTTTGGTTGAATCCCTAGCTTGATCTAGGTCAGATGTATTAATGTTATTGGACATATGATACACTTATGTATGGTTATGAATTCCTAGATATGTGTGTTGACCTAGTCATTGATGGTCATGAATCTTAAAATTTAATGAAGTCCTTGTCTCAGATTCTACAATGTTGATGTTTGGAAATATAGGGTGTTATACATAAACCATGGTGAAGTTAAAAGTTGTTTGATATAACAATCTAAAATATATTAGATGATTGTTGAAAATTGAAAATCTAGGGTTTTCCATTTAAACCCTAGTAGTGACATTGTCTAGTGTGAAATATAACGATCTGAGATTTATGCATGTAATGATTGTTGAGATTGGAAATATAAGGTTTTATAATTAAACCTTAGTCAAAGTAAAATCTATGGAATATGATAATTTGAGATTGTATAAGATTGTTGAATTTGTGAAAAATGGAATTCTAGGGTTTTGGAGTCAAACCTTAGTTGAAGCAGAAATATCTAATGAATGTTCACTATATGATAATTTGAGATTTGTGAAGAAATTTTTGAAATTTGAATTTTTGGTGTAGTATGATGATTGCTCATAAATCTAGGGTTTACAACTAACCTTAGTAGTAGTTGGCCATGTTAGTGACTGATTGATGTTCTAGGGGTTTGGAACTAACCCTAGTGGAAGATAGTTAGGTTAATGACTAAGCTGTGATTGACTTTGATTGATTCTTTTGTATGAAATCTAGGATTTGTATGAATCCCTAGTGAGAAGTCTAACACATGTATTTTGGAAGGTTGTTAGATGATTTTTAGATCCATATTTGTGTGAATGGTTTCTAGGATTTCCTATATGTTGTAGTAAGGTATGTCATACCATTGGAAGACATATTGAAACCCTAGATGGAATGAGTGTTGTTATGTAGTCTAGGGTGCATGACAAAGTCCCTAACAAGATGGTGAAGAGTATATGTCTCTTGTTTATAATTAAATCTAGGTATCTGATCTAGATAAAGTTGACATAGTTCTGTGTTTTTGATATGGCTAGCATCATGCTTCTCTAGTTTTGGTTGTACTTTCTATCTAATTTGTGCAGGTACAGAATCTTCAAATTCAAGGTGAAGATGCTTAATGTGATAAGAAATTTGTGCAAGTACAAAATCTTCAACTTGGTGAAGATGCTTGATGTGGCAAGTAAGTTGTGCTGGTACACAATCTTCAACTTGGTGAAGATGCTTGATGTGACAAGCATGATGAGGTTGATGATAGCTTTGGTGAAATGTTTGGAAGCCACAAAAATATTCTCCAATGTCAAAAAGAAGAAGATGATCTCAGAGAGGAAGCATGAATAGAAGAGATCTCCCTAAGATTAAGATGGAGTCCGTATAAAGATATTCTTCCTAGTTGAGAGGGAGTGATAGATATGGTTCTCTTCTTCATGTGTCATTCACTAGATGAGGACTAATAGCTGTAACTCTAAGTGAACACCATGAATAGGAAAAGGAAATTAGAGAATGTATTTTGAAGTGTTTTGGAAAGAAGCAAAGAAGGATTCGATTAAAGAATATGTTGTTGCATATGAAGTAGGAAGAAATGTATGATTGAGGAATCTTTTGTCAAAGAATCGGTTGATAGTCCTACTATGGAAACTTTAGAAGAAACACCTATTTCTTGGAAGACCCCAGAGGGTTTTGTTTGATCATATACACATGAAATTATATATTTGATTGGGCTTGTGTTTGTACAGATGAATCTCTCGAAGGATTTGATAGCATGTTGCTTACCAATTAGTTTGATTGGGAGAGATTTGACACTCTTGATCTATTGCATCAAAGAGTGTTGAGGCTTTGCAAGTGAAGCAATGTCTAGGTAGACATATGGCCAACACTTTGTGTTAATGTCTGAGTCCTGAAGTTGGAAAGGTGGCATTGGTCATTGAGCTTTGAGACACACCTGGATTTTTTGGTTGATGGTTAGTAAGTAATCTTGATTATACCTAGAGGGGTTGAAGGCTTGAGTCCATCATAGTCCCACTTGGATAGATTTCCCTCGTCAGGAATCTAGTCCATGACATTGTGGTGCCTAAATTGTTGAGTGATTGGTTCGATAGATTTCCATGGTCAGGAATCTAGTCCAAGGCATTGCGGTGCCTAAATTGATTGACTGATTAGGTAGATTACCCTAGTTGGGAATCTATTCCATGGCATTGCGGTGCCTAAATTTCTTCATGCTTCATATAGTTTGAGATCTTCCATTGTATATGTACATTATGAATACCTCCCTGGTTAGGAATCTAGTCCATGGCATTGTGGTGCCTAAATTTCTTCATGCTTCATATAGTTTGAGATCTTCCATTGTA
>APFE031505957.1:74183-91962 GCA_000404065.3 Pinus taeda
CCCCTCGAAGAGGCTGAATTCTAAGGCGTTGATCTATCTTTTCTATCTTTTCTTGAGCTGGTTTCATAACACAATATTCCAATTATTTTATTTCTCAAGCAATTTCAAATATTGATTAGGAAACAATGTGCCTCTTGGTTCATTCCTTAGTTAATTTCGAATACGATTTATCCAGTTAGGATGTTGTGTCATTTTCTTTATTTTCTTAGTTAAATTTTTAATCTATTTCTTGAATTAGAAAGTTGTGTGAAGGATTTTGAGTTTAATAGCATTGTTGAGTTTACTTTTCAGTTTCTAGCTTAACCAGGGGGACTAGTTCTGTGTGGAGATTTTTGAATAGAATAGATTGTTTAAATCGATTGTGAGTTTATTTTATGATGATTGTTAAGTTTATTTCAAAGAATAATCTTTAATTAGTCGCGTGGTTATCAAAGATAGATTAGCAATTTAAATTATGTGTGAAATTGGAGAGTATAATAGGTTTACTCACTTCAGGAAACTTTAGTGTAATAATTTTAAATTAGGTACAAAATTTGGTCATTTGGTACATAGATTTGTACTAAGAGAGCATAGGATAATCAATTTAGATTTGCACTGTAATGCCTTATAACTCGAAGAGTACGAACTCCAGTTGACAATTATAAATCTAGGGAATTAAAACGACATATAAAAACCAAGAACCACTTATTTTGAGCAAAGGTATGAATATCAAGTTACCAGTCCACCTTGTCACTAGACGCATTTCCACTTGAATTGTAACAACCTTGGGTAAGGGACACATATTCCACGCTGAATGTTGGGCAAAGGTATCCTCGTGGGCATCATTAGATGTGTTTATGGCTAAAGGAAATAGGCAAAGGCAAATGCATAAAAAGGAAAAAAGGAATTTTGGAACATTTATTTATGAAAATAAAGGAAATTAGGAGAAAAGTAAGGTGAAAGGTCACAGGTTGCATGTGAGGAGAAAAATGAAGGAAAATAATGGAAAATGAATAAAATAGAGGCCTCATTGATAAAAAGGATTTCAAGGATCAGGTTGTAGTCATTTGGTCCGTTCCATTTTGGAGCTATCTCATTATTCTCTCTCTCTCTCACTCTTGGTCACTTAGAGTTTTCTTGGAGCAGTCTAGACTTGGATCAAGGAAGGAAAAGCAAGCAAAGGGAATGGAAGGAAAGCAAGGATCAAGAAGGAAGAGCAAGATCAAGCAACTTCATCTCGAATACTTGCAAGTAACATATTTCATGTGTGATTTCCTTGTTGGTTTTGGTGTGCATGTCTTTTCATGTTGGTGTACGGTTCTCTTACTGTCGGTGGCATGGTTTTTCCAGCTTATGATAGTGGCTTTTCAGCATAGCCTTGCCTTTTCCAGATGCCATGGTGTGTTGGGATGTTTATCTCAGTTCTGAGCTTTGGAATTACTAGATGGATTTCATAATCCAAGGCAAAGGTGGTATCAATGTTCATTCCCAAAGGCCTAGGAATCCCTTGACTAGTTTTTGCGGGATACACGGTAAAGCCTAAGGGAGGAGCCTCAGTTTAGGGACTAGTGATCTGGGATTAGATTGCGGTAAATGTTGAGATAAAAGGAGACAAAAAATACCTCAAGGATAGTGATGGATTCCAGATGTCATTCCAAGTTTGATTTGGTTTTGTGATTGGAGCATCAGTTTTGGAGAGGTCACAGTTTGGTGAGGGTGGAGGTGGTTTAACTTCTGGATTCCCTTGGTTGTTTTTGGATTGGTTTATCAAATATATATGACATTCATGCTTGGAATATGGCACGAGGGTGACTGGATGAGAGAAATATTTGGTTTAGCCATGTCTACAGTCGGATGGTACATGGAAGTCCCAAACATAGTTAAATTTGCCTATGATTAATGAAAGCTAAGTTATCTCTCTTTTTTACTTGTTTATATTTGGATTCAATGGTTGTTATATCTCTATGATTTCCATGGTTATATGTTGGTTATAAGCATGGTTAATTGATTGGTTCATGTCATGGTTATTTCATGTATTTACTTATAATTATTAAAATCATGGATGCAAGACCTAATTCATGTCATAGAAGTTCAAGGGAGAAGGTAGTGATCCTTCTTGTCATGTTTCAAAAGATTTTTCAGTCATTCATGCTTTCTCTTGCATCCTAGACGTGTAGGTTGCATTGATGTCAAGTGTTTGACAGAATGTCAGTCCCGATTGGGGATGGTCAGGCCTAGTCCTGAAGTTGATTTTTGGTTTATTAGTCTTGTCATCATGTGTTTGATGGATTATGAAAGTTACAACAAGTTTTGGGCAGTGACTGGAATTACGGGCTAGAAAAGTGCCTTAAATTTCATGGATGTTGACACAGGTCTGCTGGGAAAAATCCTTGGATGTTGGCACAGGTTTGTTGGGAAAAATCCCTATATGTAGGCATGCAGAACTATGATAGCATTCAAAGGTCCCTGGATGCTCAGATTCCCGTAGAATGAGCATCAAGAGGTCTAAAAAATTAGTGGGACCCAAGGGTAGGATGCCTAAGTGGCTAGGATGCCTCCTAGGAGTGTTGTTGTTGATGTGGAAGGTATGGTTCATGTTTTTCCATCGATTCCATTTACTTAAGGTCACCAAGGAGTTTGAATCATATCGTAGTAGCCTCTCATCGTATGTTTACCCAAATTGGCCAGTTACTTGGGTAGATGTGGGAGTAGGGTGGTTACATATTGGTATCAAAGCGTGGTTGTGCTCTCCTTGGGTGAATGTGTTTTTCATGCATTTATGTCAGTTGAACATGTGTTAGTCATCCTTGAATGCTTGTTGCATATGCATGGTGTTGGTCCTGGTCGTAGTGATTGTTTAGTCAATTTAGTGCCCTAAATTGCTTACATAAATTATCAACCGAGGTTTGTAAGCTGATGAAGTGTGGTGCACTATGTGTGCTTAGTTAACCTTTTTCTTACTTCGTTGTTTTGTATTTTATGTTGTTTTTGGGGGGATTTAGTTCTTTGATATCTAAGAATGTACAACCTTAAACTATGAGAAAATTTAAGTGAATCTAGTGAATTTTAAAGGAAAGGAAATGTTCCTAAGTTAATCTAATTTCCTAAAAATGGACCAACAACTGTTGGCTAGTTAGAACCTAATAAAAAAAACAGAGCATCTATCTTATCTTATCATTAGTCCTATTCCATGGATCTAATCTTTAAAATCAAGAATGAAATTGATGCAGAAGGTAACTCAGTAATTGCATTCATTAAACTTTCAACCATTCAATTTTGGAATATGATTAAATCAATCTCCTTGAAATTATTATTGGAAATATCAGTGATGCAACTAAGTGAGGATCTGAAAGAGAAAAGGTAAAAGCATGTAAAACTAACTGTAAACAACTAATGTATTTTTGACTTTCTCCAATATTCAAATGTGAAGCATTACCCTCTTGAAGTGTTGTGCAAGAAATCAATTATACCTTAGTTCTTAAGTTCCTAGGAAAATAACAATGTACTGAGTAAATTCAATTAGTGTATGAATTAGACATTTAACCATTTAGTTTAGGATCATCATCATCTTGAAATGGCTTCTGAAAACATCCATTAACATAGTTAATTGACAATTCTCTTCTAAGAAAATGAATGACAAAACAGTAAGAAAACTAAGCAACTGTGTATTCTTATTACTTCAATCTTAATTTAGTTTGGAAACAGAGTCGTTTTTATCCACAAAATATCTTAGAAGAACAAGGCCATGCAATTGTGATTTATCATTATACTATTGATTAAAAAATGAAATGAAATATCATCGTAATTTAGAAAACAGATTTGCTAAAAACAGAGTAATGGAAATTGAACTAAAAACAACAAATGAAAAACCTCCTACAGTGCAGGGGCCCTCTGCAACTGACTTGGCTAGAATGCTAGCTAGTTAAGGATGCACTTTAAACGATCATTGGCAACACGAAGTTTGTATTATGAAAAAAATGAAGGCTGAATATAGAGTATCAACAAAAAGCCCGAACTTAACCTGTAATTCCTTCTAACTTCTAACTACTTCTCAGTTCCATGCAACCGATATTTATAGGAAAATAACATAACCGTTTATGAGATAAACTTGCTAGATGTTGCTAGTTCGAAATAAATTTAACATGATTGTTTATGAGATAAACTTGCTACAGGTGGCTAATTTGAATTAGATTTTCAACAGAACTGTTAGACTCTTGATTAGCTATGACTGCTTTTGGATAACGTACTTTGACTCCATCTTTGACCATGACATTAGGCTTGCTTTTCCTTCGATCTGGACCGAGTGAATAGGATAGAATCCATGTGGAGATGATTCTAGAAATTCCCATGTGGCCCAATGCTTCATTTGACACCTGGAACTTGTCAAACCATGAGATTAGCTACGGAATCCACAGTTAACTACAGAATAGGCTATGTTCTGTAGCTAATTTTCAAAAGTCTATTCAAATAGAAAGAACATGAAAATATAATATGGCGATCATTTTAATGCTTTCCTTAAGACAAAACCTAGCTTTTATCATTGATTGGATCTGTAATCTTATGAGAAAGTGAGGGAAAAAGGTGAAAAAATTTCAAGGGAAGGGTATTTGTGAGGTTCAACGGTGATGTCGCCATGGGAATAAGGATGTCGTCGTGTGAAGTGTGTTATCATGGGTGTGTGATTGGGTACATGTTTTTTATGTTTGTGTACAATCAATATACAATGATATGGTTGTGTTGTCATTCATGAGGTCATGGTATGTGTAGTTGATATTTTCATGCATTAATGACTAGAATCTAGCTAGAATGGTGGATATATGGTTAGATTCCTATGTGTTATATTTTATATGCTTTCATGATTATATTATACATGTCTTGCGTTGATTTGTTGATGTTGCAAACAAGGTATCCTCCCTTAAGTATTCTAAGGTACACTAATTTATTGTGATTTGGTTTAGATGACATATTATGCCTTGGAGGAAAGAGATCAAAATGGATAGCAAGATGGTAGACTATAAAATTTCTCCCTATGAATTAGATGAGCAATGTGCTGTTGGGCACTCTTTTGATTTGGCAGACACATTGAGAAGCTTGAAGGAAGAAATAAGCAGCTGTAAGGTGGAGAGTGACAAAATAATGTAGGAACAAGAGAAAAAGCAGAGGTTAATGTAATAATACTTCAGAGTTTGTCATAATTGCAGAGATAGGGACCAATTTGGATCAGCCATGAGCGGGAGGAAAAAACTAATGGAGCACATGGCAACAGGTTGGAGAAAGATGACATGATCAGAGATGGTAGGTTGTTGGCCATGCCATATTGGAGAGGTGATGGGCACATGTACTATTATAGCTATGGTTTAGATAGGCATCATTATCATCATTGTTATCATCCTTAGAGGAGGAGTGATATGGGATACTTTCTGGATGATTTTCAGAAAGAAAAGCCACCTACCTTTGATGGAGAGGTGAAGAAATCACAGGACGTAGAGGCATGGTTGCTTTGTATGAGGAACTTCTTTAGATTGCATGAGTATTTAGAGAAAATGAAAGCAAATATAGCCACTTTCAATCTCTAGGGTAAAGAAGATATTTGGTGGGAAGATGTGAATAATTTTAAAGGCATACATGAGGATGATTTGAATTGGCATAAGTTTGAGAGGATCTTCAAGAATAAGTATTTGTCGGAGATATACTTTGATGAAAAATCTAAGGAGTTTTATGAGTTGTGGATGGGTTCCATGACAGATGATGAGTATACTAGCAGGTTCATGGAGCTATTGAGATACGTGCCTTACCTTAAGGAAGAGAAGGCTAAGGTTTAGAGATTCATCAGTGAACTACTAGTAGCTTATAGAGACTAGATTAAGTTTGATGAGCCTATATCGTTGGAGGAGTCCATCTGAAAGTTGAAACATTGTTATGATCAGTCAAAGTGTAAATTTGAGCCTAGGAAATGAGAAAGCTAAAGGGAAATGGCCACCAAAGTGAGGAAGACCTCAAGATGTAAGTGAGAAAGAAATTGTAGTCCCTTATAGGAAGTTCAATACAAATGAGAAGCGATATGGAGGGCAATAGGTTAAAGGTGGTGGTAGAGAACCATTGGAGTGTTGGATATCTGGTAAGGATCATCATAAGAGGGATAGTATCATAGTGGTGGTAGACCGCATATCTATAATGCTCAAGAGGCACATATAGTTCGTGATGTTGGTCATAGCACTCCTCAGGTCGATGCAGCTATGGACAATAGGCAGGTGGATCATCACGCATCTATCATTGAGATGGATGGTAAGATTTGTGATCAAGTTTTTTCTATTTTGATTGATCTTAGATCTAACTATAGTTATATTAATCTTGACTTGGTGGATAAGTGTGGTTTGAGAAAAGTAGTGCATGTAGAAATCTTGGTTGGTACAGTTGGCTACAGGTACAAAGAAAAGAGTTAACCATTGGGTAAGAGCTTGTGCATTTGAGTTAAATTGTATGCCTACAACAACACATTTGAATGTACTACCATTCAGATCATATAGTATGCTTTTGGGTATGGATTAGTTGTACCTTCATAGGACCATAGTGAATTTCTTTGATAGGTCCATTGAGTGTGTGGATGATAGTGGGGAAAAAATTACTTTGCAAGGGAAGAAGAAGCCTACATCAATGAGGATGGTTATCACTATGCACGCTAAGCGTAGCTGCAAAAAAGGTTGTGTGATGTTTGCAGTACATATATCTATTGACAAGGGAAAAGATGTTGAGGTTGTATAAATATTCAAGAGGTACCCTGTATTGGAGCAGTATCAAGATGTGTCTCCAGCAAAGATTTCAGAGTTACCTCCTCACAGGGAAGTGGATTTCCCTACTGAGCTATTGCTAGGGGTACCACCAGCATCGAAGGCACCTTACATGATGAGCACTTCAGGGATAGTAGAGTTGAAATTGTATTTAAAAGAGGTGATTGACAAGGGACACATTAGTCCAAGTGTATCAACTTGGGGTGCACTAGTTTTGTTCGTAAACAAGAAATATGGTACTCTCAGATTGTTCAATGATTATAGGAAGCTAAACAAGGTAATGATTAAGAACAAGTACCCATTTTTTAGGATCAATGATTTGTTTGATCAGTTGAAGGGAGTAGCAGTGTTCTCTAATATCAACTTGAGATCGAGATACTATCAAGTACACATCAAGGAAGAGAATATCTTCAAGACTGCGTTCAAGACTAGGTATAGGCATTATGAGTTTGATGAATAGTGTGTTGTGCCCTTATATGGACAAGTTTTTTATTGTATTCATTGTTGGCATATTGGTATCTTATAAAAATGAGGAAGATCATACTGAGCATTTAGCAACAATGTTGAGATTACTAAGAGAGCATCAGTTGTATGCTAATTTTAGCAATTGAAACTTCTTTTAGACAGAGGTACATTAATTGGGACATGTCATTTCCAAGGAAGACATAACAATATATCCAGAAAAGGTAAGGGCCATCATGGAGTGCGAAAATCCTAAGAATGTGGATGAGGTGAGATCATTCATGGGATTGGTGGGTTACTACAAGAGTTTCATTAGGAACTTATCATCCATTACATATCCTACCACATCATTGCAGAGGAAAGATCAGAAGTTCAAATGGAAAAAAGAATGTGTGACTAGTTTTGAGCAGTTCAAGCGGTTGTTGACATGTACCAGTGCTAAAGATTGTAGATCCTAACAAGGAGTTTGTAGTGTGTACAAATGTTTGCAAGAGTGTACTTGGCGGAGTTATCATGCAAGAAGTGTAGGTATTGTGATATGAGTCATAGAAACTGAATGAGCATGAGAAGAACTATCCAATGCATGATCTTGAGCTACCAATGATCACACATGCATTGAAGATATGGAGGCACTGTCTTCTTGGTAGGAGGTTTGTATTGATGAGCGATCACAGTGGGTTGAGGTATTTGCTTGACCAGCCAAATATAAATGCCAGGAAAGCTAGATGGTTGGCCACCCATAGTGAGTTCAACTTTCAAATTAGATACATCAAAGGAAAGGAGAACCGAGTTGCAGATGCTCTTAGTAGGATGGTATAGGTAAATCATATAGAAACTATGAGCTCTTACAGGACAGAGTTACAAGATAGGATCTTGCAGGCAAGACAACAGGATGAAAAGTACATGGACATCATGCTAGGTTACAACAAAGTACAAGTACAGTTATAGGCATAAGTATAGGTGTAGGTACATGTATAGATATAGGTGCAAGTATAGGTGATCAAGATGCAGACTATTGTCTCACGACAGATGGTTTGGTGAGATTAAGGGACAAGATCTATGTGTCAAATTGCAATGAACTCAAGAAGCTTATCTTGAAGGAGTTTCATGTCAAGCCATACTTGGGTCACCCAGGATATCAGAATACATTGACAGTAATGAAGAAGTTGTACTATTGGCCAAATTTGAAGAAGGAAGTGGTAGATCTTGTGGCTATATGTTTAGATTGTCAGCAGGTAAAGGTAGAATGTAAGCATCCAGGTGGTCTACTACAACCTATTGTGATTCTAGAATGGAAATGGGAAGTCATTTCCATGGATTCCATTACAGGAATTCCATGGATAGTGAGACAAAATGATTCTATTATGGTCGTGGTCGATAGGTTGAGAAAGGTAGCTCACTTCAATTCAGTGAATACTATATATTTAGCTAGTGAGGTAACACAAGTTTTCATCAGAGAGATAGTGAAATTACATGGTGTTTTGAAGAATATTGTATCAAATAGGGATGTCAAGTTTACTTCCAAGTTTTGGAAGGAGCTATTTGCAAGTTTGGGTGCAGAGTTGGCCTTCAGTACAATTATCACCCACAAACAAATGGACAAATAGAGAGGGTCAACAGGATCTTGGAGGATATACTAAGGATGTACGTGATGCACCACCAAAGGAGATGGGAGGACTATCTTCCATTGGTTGAGTTCACATATAACAATGGTTATCATGAGTCATTGAGGATGAGTCCTTTCGAAGCATTATATGGACTGATTTGTAATACTCCCATCAGATGGAGTGATCGAGTGAACATGGTACTTATTGGACTAGATATGTTGGCAGACATGGAATAGGAAATTCAGGTTATAAAGAAGAATCTAAAGACAACACATGATAGAAAAACGAGTTATGTGGACCAGCACAGGGTATCCAAGGAGTTTCAGGTTTGGGAGCATGTGTATTTGCGAATCAAGCCCAAGAAGAGATCTTCAAGGATTGGATCATGTGCCAAGATGCCACCAGAGTATTGTGGGCCTTTTAAGATCCTTGAGAGGATTGGACCACTAGTCTGGCAACTTGTACTACCTCCAACAGTTAAAGTCCATGATGTTTTCCATATTTTATGTCTTAAGAGGTATATATAGGATGGTGATCATGTTATTGATTGGTTTGTATGGTAGGTGAAGAAAGAAGGAGAGTTCCAACCATAGCCTCAATGCATATGGCAACAAAAGCATCTCATGCTTAGGAATAGAACCATAGAGCAAGTTAAAGTGTAGTGGAAGCACTTTGGGCCCAAAGAAGCTACATGGGAGATGACGGATCAGATTTGAGCCATGTATTCTTCATCGTGTGCTGGTTGAGGCAAATAAGTTTTGGCTTGATGTTTGGTATATGTTTGGCATAGGTTTTGCTGATGTATTGGTATGTGTATATATATGGATGTAAATACCACCATGAGATAAGTTATAAAGTTCCAATAAGATGCATTGTTGTTATTTTGTCATGTTTTCATGATATTTTTCTTTTGAGCAGGTTTTTCATTGTAAATAATGCAACGACCTAAGTAATAAAGCTCCATGGGTAGCATGTTTTATTTTCAGTGGTTTTATTGAGGTCTTGGTGTGGTTTAACACTGAGGGTAGTGTTCCCCAAGGGGGAGGGTTATGTAACAACCCTGTTCAAAATTCGAATCATGTAATAAAAGTTAATAAAGGAAAAAATAATACCACAACCAAGGGACATGTATTCCAAGATGAATGTTGGGCAAATATATCCTAGTGGGCATCACTCGATGTATTTATGGCTAAAGGAAATAGGCAAAGGCAAAGGCATAAAAAGGAAAAAAGGCATGTTTGGAACATTTATTTATGAAAATAAACGAAATTAGGAGAAAAGTAAGGTGAAAGGTCATAGGTTGCATGTGAGGAGGAAAATGAAGGAAACTAATGGAAAATGAAGAAAATAGAGGCCTCGTTAATAAAAATGCTTCCGAGGATTAGTTGGGAACCTTTTGGTTAGTTCAGTTTTGGAGCTCTCTCATTATTCTCTCTCTCTTTCACTCTTGGTCACTTAGATTTTTCTTGGAGAACTCTAGCTTTGGATCAAGGAAGGAAAAGCAAGAAAAAGGAAAGAAAGGAGAGAAAGGATCAAGAAGGAAGAGTAGGATCAAGCAACTTCAGCAAGAATACTTGTAGGTAACATATTGCATGTATGATTTCCTAGTTGGTTCTAACATGCATGGACTTGCATGTTGGTGTATGGTTCTCTTATTGTTGGTGGCATGGATTTGTCAGTTATGACAGTGGTTATTCAGCCTAGAATTTCCTTTTCTATATGCCATGGTGTGTTGGGATGTTTATCTCGGTTTTGAGTTTTGGGATTCATGGGTGAATTTAGGAATCTGGGGCGGGGGTGGTATCAAGGTTCATTTCCAAAGGCCTAGGAATCCCTTTACTAGTTTTGGTGGGATACACGGTAAAGCCTAGGGGAGGAGTATTGGTTTAGGGTCTGGTGATCTATGTTTGAATTGTAGTAAAGCCTGAGAGACTAGTCTCGGTTTAGGTCCTAGTTATTCAGGATTGGATTGTGCTAAAGCCTGAGAGACAAGGAGACGGAAAATTTCTCAAGGACAGTGATGGATTCTTGATGGCATTCCATGTTTGGTTTAGTTTTGTGATCAGAGCATCGGTTTTGGTGTGATCACAATTTGGTGAGGGTGGAGGTGGTTTAACCTCAAGATTCCCTTGGTTATTTTTGGATTGGTTTATCCATGAGATTCCACATTCATGCTTGGAATATGGCAGGGGTGTGAATGGCTGAAAGAGATATTTGGTTCAGCCATGTCTACAGTTGGGCGGTACGTGGAAGTCTTGAATCTGGTTGGATTTTACTATGATTAATGAAAGCTAAGTTATATGGCTTTTGTACTTGTTTATATGTGGATTAAATGGTTGTTATATCTTTGTTATTTCCATGGTTTTACGGTAGTTATAAGCATGGTTAATTGGCTGGCTCATCTCATGGTTATTTCATGTTTATTTACTTGTAATTGTGAAAATGATGGATGCAAGAACTAATTGATGTCATACAAGTTGAAGGGAGAAGGTGGTGATCCTTCTTGTCATGTTTCAAAAGAGTTTTTAGTAATTCATCCTATGTCTTGTATCCTAGACCTGTAGGTTGCATTAATGCCAAGTGTTTCACAAAATGCCAATCCTGGTTGGGGATGGTCAGGCCTAGTCCTGAAGTTGATTTCCAGTTTATTAGTCTTTTCATCATACGTTTGATGGATTCTTAAAGTTACAACAAGTTTTGGGAAATGGCTAGAATTATGGGCTATAACAGTGCCTTCAATTCCATGGGCGCTGGCACAAGTATGCTAGGAAAAGTCCCTAGATGCAGGCATGTAGGACTGTAAGAGAATCCATAGGTCATTCGATGCTAACATGTCGATATCATGAGAGTGTCCAGAGGTCAAGAGGTCTAAGAATTCAGTGGGACCTAGGAACATGATGCATGAGTGGCTAGGATGCATCTTGGGAGTGTTGTTGCTAATGTGGAAGGTATGGTTTATCTGTTTCTGTCGATTCCATTTCCTTAAGGTCACAAGGAGGTTGAATCATATCATAGTAGCCTCTCGTCGCATGTTGACCCCGGTTGGCTGGTTACTTGGGGATATGTGGGAGGAGGGTGGTTACATGAATTCTTCAACAGTGGCGATTTCGTAATCGAGATTCACAACTATGGTTGAGTGGGGGGGGGTGGCACACCTAATGTAGGCTATAAAGTGTGGGGTCCTCACTCATGGTCCTTCCCTCAAGGTTTGAACTTGGTGATTTAATATTTGAGAGAAGGGGTACATGGAAATATAATTCCTACTTGTCTTTTGTGTGCTTATAAATTCTAGAATGAGTTTGTTCCTAGTATTTGGAAATTTTTTGAGGTTTATTTATTTGAGAGATTCTTTCCAACTAGTTAGCTTCCTAGATTGGTGTGTGTTTAAGATATTCACTCAACCAAGAGATTGTATATCCAAGATAGACTAGCTATCTCGAGACATAGCTTGATGTATTTATATAGTGTATCATTATTTTCATGTATAGACAATTCCAAGTGCATTTAGAAAATGTTTGTTGGTATCAAAGCCCATTTGGGCTTGGGAATTAGTCCCTTGGTGCCAAGAGAAAAGAAGAATAGTGTCCTGGATGATGTTGTTGTTTTTATTTTTTATTTTTTTCCACCGGCTTTTTAAGTGCATGTCTAGTTAATTAAAAATAAATCGAGTTATGTGTGTTGCTGGTCTAGATCACGGAGACTCTTGTGGTGAACCAAATGTGTTGGACTGAGGGAAAATATAAAATTAACCTGTGGTGTGGATTACTCGAGAAACTTAAGATCGTGAGGAGAGCCATGTTAGTTTTAGTTGTTGTGTGTTCGATAGCGCGGACGTGCAAGCCATTTTTGAGATCCAAAACTCCTTCAGAAATCGCTTAGTGTTGAACAAGTTTAATGGTAGAGCCTTACAATTAAATCAACCCTTCATGTATGATGGTGCTTCTTCGTATGAGAGTATCGTAGTTGACATGCATATTCCATAAGGCCTATAAACTAGAAGAGTTGAGGCCATGACCGCCACAACTCTGTAAAGGGAGAAGGATTTAGCCTGTGAGTCACGTGAAACAGAATGTGGCAGGTGATTTAAGTGATCAATTGCATTTAATACAAAGAGTCTATTGGAGCCGAAAGTATGGGTATAGGAAATTTAGTGAGAATGACTTGTCATTTTTCTTTCATATTTTGGTTAAAGAAATTTTGGGAATTTATTACTTACTTCTCATGATGACATGTTAATGAATCTTTCCATCACACTATCAAACTCAGTTGTTGATATCTTTAGTAAAGGTTGTGTTGGTCTCCATAATTGTCCTAATTTTGACCATAAACTTGTCCTAATCCTAACCTTTAAACCCTCTGTTTCACAATTAGAAATCAATCTTTTACACATATTCCTAGACTCTTAATGACTTTGGTAAATAATGGGTTATATAGGCTTAGTTGTTATTTAAAAGGTTAAATAAGTTTATGCGTCTTTGTAACTTATTTATTTTCCATTTCGTTAAAGGAATTATGAAGTAAAAGTCATTAGTCGAAGTAAAAGTTGCTTGGTGCAGGCAGATTCTTATACCGTCCGTTATTCCTATACTTGAAGACAACCAAGAATTATGCCTTTCTCACCACAAAACATGCATCTGTTGAGCAAATGATGTGAATTCCTTGCTAAGGATCAAATCAATACTCTGAAATAAGCTCAGAGAATTGAGGAAAGAGCGAAAAGATGAAGTCAGGTTTTGACTAGCACATTCCTGATTAATTTTCTATTGTGGCTGAGCATTGAAAGTATGTGTATAAATAGGGTTTTTAGGTTAGAACTAGGTAGCGATACGTTGGGGAATTTTTTCTATTGTGTAGATTATGTTCTGTATCGCCTGTCTCTGGGTTGGAACTATGAAGCTTTGATGTATATTTGAAGCAAACTTTAATAATATAAGAAGCCATGCCAGTGCGATCTATTTCAGGTTCTTACCTTATGTGATGATCCTTTTGTGTAGTTGATCTTCAAGTTTTTGTAAAGGGAAACGAGATGGTTGGCTAGGGCCTAGCCAACTTAGCTTGTTCTCCCTCTGTCTCACAGGTGTGTTATATTTTATGATACTCATTTGAGGAGAAGAGTGTTTATTTTATTTGCTTAAATCAAAAATTGATGGTTTTTGTGTGAAAACGCATGTGCATCTCATATCTAAGGGCTTGTGGTATGTAAGTGTGTTGGCTAATATAATTTACAAAATTTTCTTAGTCTTCCTTTCTGAGTATTTCACGATTATATTTTGATAGAAGTGTTGCCTTACATTTCCGCAAGTTGAGACTGGGTTATGAGTTCTCTCCAGTTGAATCATTTACTGTTATGAAACCATCTCACAAAAATATAGAAAAGACAGATCAACGCCTTAGAGTTTGGTATCAGAGCTTTGGATTCTAGGGTTTCGCTGCTCCAAATAGGTCATCATGGCATTTTCGCTATAATTTTTTTTCTTGCGACATTTCAGAAGCATAAAAAAACACCCATTTGAGAAGAATTCACACTAAACCATGGGTCCAAATTTCAGATATTTTTGCACTATATTTGCAGAGATATGATCTGAGGAAGTTGGTCTTTTTGCAGACTCCTGAATACATTCCAAACAGGTGACCTGGGGAAAATCACCATAACTTTCTCTTTGAGCATTGGATTGAAATGATATAAGAAGGTACAAAAAGAGGACGAATTTTAGTTTCTTGCATATATTTTTTAGTGCCATACGTTGATACAGTGACACATGGCACTTCATACAAGTTCGCTCTTCTGGAAAGGTCTATAATCAGGTCATCTTGGGAGATTGTGCATAACGCTTCCTTGGAGAATCCAATTTGGATTAGACTGGTGGCATTGGAAAGAGGACGTAGAGGGCTACTATAGGTCGCAATTTCAGAATTGGATGATCCAAAATTACATAGATACATCAAATTCAATATCAAGCTCCTACAAAGTGAAAAAAGGTGTGTATTTTTTTTTAATTTTTGCTTGAGCTTGGTTTGAAAAAATAGTTTGAAGGAATTCAAAGGGCATAGTAAAGAATTATAATAGGTAATTAATGCCTCGAGGAAAGAAAATGCAAACATATAGTAAGCAACCTAAAAGCTCTATCATGACTCATGAAGAAGAGGAAGAAATGCAACATGATATATCAAAATTACGAGACCAAGTGAAACAAGTGTCACTTGCACAAAAAGTAACAGAATCTAAGATGAAAGATGTAGAAGCTAAGATGGATGGTTTAAAGAAAGGTGTAGAAGCTAAGATGGATGGCATGGAAGCTAAGATGAATGACATGGACGCTAAAATAGATGGCATGGATGATAAGATGGAATAATTAAAGATAAATATGAATAAGTTGCTACAAGGTATGGTCACTAATGGTGAAAGGGTAGTAAAGGAAACTCATGATGAGAACAAAAAAAATGTTAATCATGATTCCATAGACTCTAATGTTGAATTGAAGACCCACCATATTCCAAAAATTGATATGAGGAAGTTTGATGGCAAGGATCCCGCAACATGGATATTACAGATGGAGCAATTTTTCGATCTCAATAATGTGCAAAACACACAAAAGGTACGTATTGCAACTTTATATTTGGAACCAAAATCAGTTTGTATGGTATCAATGGCTTTGCTCTCGTAAACAATTTATCACTTGGGAATTTTTACGGAAGAATTGACAGCACATTATGAGGATACAAAAAGCAACACTTTTTTTAGCCAATTGATAAGTCTCAAACAAAAGGGTTCAATAATGGAGCACATTGAGGAGTTCCAAAAATTGAACATAAGGGTAAAAGATATTCCAGAGGAGCATAGGGTTGATGTGTTCATAGGGTCTTTAAAGGATAATATCCAACATGATGTTCCCCTTTGGGAACCTGATTCATTAGAGAAGGCATTCAAGTTAGCAAGAAAAATCGAAAGCACAATTATGGCAACTAGGAAGTATACCAGTCACAACTATAAAGATGGAAGTGTTGTTACCCTAGCCTTCCACAACCTACAAGGTTGACACCACAACAATTGGGAGAGAAAAGAGAAAAAGGGATTTGTTACAGTTGTGATAGAAAATTACACTAAAGGTCATAATTGTGCTGAGAAGAAATTATTCTACATAGATTGTGAAGAGGAAGAAGAAAAGAAGCAAGAAAGGCCAAAGGAAGAGTATATACTCCAGGAACAAAGCCTAGATAAAGAAGAAATGAATCTGACCATATCTTTTAATGCATTGGATAGAATTACCATTCCTCAAACCATCAAGATAGAAGGACAAATCAAGAAGAAAAAGGTAATAGTGTTGATTGATTCAAGAAGTACCCACAATTTTATTCATTGTAAGGTACAACAAAAGAATTGAATTGCTTCCTATATCCAGCAAAAGAGTGTCAAGTGATGGTTGCAAATGGAGGAACAATAAATTTCTCTGGAAAGTGCCATAATATCAAGCTATCCATGGGAGAATATGTATTGACTAGCCCAATGCTTTCAATTCCAATAGGAGGTGTTGATGTTGTACTAGGAGTCCAATGACTACAATCTTTGGGTACAATAGCTTTTAATTTTCAAGAACTTTTCATGAAATTTTCCGTGGAAGGAAAGGAAGTTGAATTAAGGGGTATTGTAGGGAAACCAAGAAAAATAATCAGCTCTAATGGTATGACAAAGCTTCTAAAAAATGAACGAAGAGGTGTAATTTCACAATTATGTCGCTAGATGTTTCCACATTGGAATCATCTATTTCTCCAGATCTCCAAATAGTCTTGGACAATCATTCCAAGGTATTTGAGACTCCCAAAGGTCTCCCACCTATTCGTGATCATGATCATGCTATTCATTTGATTCCAGGAAGTGTTCCTCCAAACATCAGGCCGTACAGATATCCCTATGCCCAAAAGAGTGAAATTGAACGTATGATTGCAGAAATGCTAGAGGTTGGTATAATTCAACCTAGTCAAAGTTCTTTCTCTGCTCCAGTAGTATTGGTGCACAAGAAGGATGGATCATGGCGCATGTGTCCGGATTATAGGGAGTTCAACAAGCTCACTATTATAGATAAGTTTCCCATTCCTGTCATTGATGAATTACTGGATGAATTGCATGGATCAATTTGCTTCACTAAGTTGGATCTTCGTTCAGGATATCATCAAATTAGAATGGAGATTAAAGACATTCCGAAAACAACATTTAGAACTCATGAGGGTCATTATGAATTTTTGGTCATGCCTTTTGGCCTTACCAATGCACCTTCAACATTTCAAGGTTTGATGAATTCAATTTTCAAACCATTCCTTAGAAAATTTGTGTTAGTATTTTTTGATGATATACATCTACAGCAAGTCTTGGAAGGATCATGTTGAACATGTTGAAAAGGTGCTACAACTATTGGAGGAGAAACAATTATATGCAAAAAGATCCAAATGCTTCTTTGGAGTCCAAGAGGTGGAATATCTGGGTCATATTGTATCTCATGAGGGAGTTAAGGTAGACCCTAGCAAAATTAAAGCCATTAAGGAATGGAAAATCCCCACATCCATAAAGCATCTGCGAGGATTTCTCGGGTTGATAGGGTATTATCACAAGTTTGTTAAGAATTATGGGAGAATAGCAGCACCTTTAACAACATTATTGAAGAAAGTTGCATTTTCATGGACTCCAGAAGCAACAAAGGCCTTCGAACATCTTAAAGAGGCAATGTGCCAAGCACCGATCTTAGCTACACTGAACTTCACAAAAACCTTTATTGTGGAATGTGATGCTTCAGGAAATGGAATTGGTGTTGTTTTAATGCAAGATGAAAGACCCATTGCTTTTGAAAGTTGTCCAATCAAGGGAAAGTTTTTACACAAAGCTATTTATGAGAAGGAAATGTTGGCAATACTCCATGAACTAAAGAAATGGCGACCCTACCTAATGGGAAG
>APFE031505958.1:0-10274 GCA_000404065.3 Pinus taeda
ATAAGAGGGTTGTACTAGTTATAATAAGGGGTTACACTAGTAGTATAGGGGCCTAACATTGAACCAAGGGTTAGTTAGAACAACTTGATTATTCTTAACTATATTCATGATGGATGGCCAATGCTGGCCATAGTAAACATAAGATAATACTCCATTAATGACGATATGGATTAAGACAATAGACTATGGGAAATTGGAAATGTTTAGATTGTGAACTCAACTATTGTTAACACTTATACATTAATGAATATTTGCATATGCTTCTATACATAACAATAATGTATGCATGAAAATTTTTGGAAATTGAATACTTGTTAACTGATGCATATTTATAACTAACATGCTGATGGGATTAAGTAGTGGTAGCTTAATGGCAAAAAGGAAACTCATCACGTAAATTGTTGCAATGTGAATTGAAATCATAAATGAGAAAGAATAATGCTATATGATATGCATGAATTGTGTTATTTGGAAAATCTCAATGCATACAACATGTATGATAGATATGTTTCCCATCAATCTAGATGTTGTGGACCCCTTATGAGGGTTAAGTGTAAATGCATGCTGTAAATACATGTTTATTTTGTTAATGATAATGTTCATATGGTTCATTATGTAAATTAATTTGGGAAAGAGTAATAAAAGAGAAATTTAACTTGCCAAACAGTTGCAGATAGTTGGGAAAGGCTAGAATGCCTTGGGCTGATGGAAATTACCTGCCGAGAGGAGCTGATGGTACTTGTCTGCACGGATTTAATGCCTTGGGTTGATGGAAATTAGCTGCTTGGAGGGGTTGATGGTACCTCTCTGCTTGGATTTAATGCTTTGGGTTGATGGCAGTTACATGCTCGGAAGAGTTGATGCTACTTGCCTACCCGGATTTCCTCTCCCTAGAGATCAATGATCTTAGTAAGGGAAAAGAGTTTACCAAGATGGTGAAGAGGGTAAAAATCTTGACAAAACTCTGTTGATTTGGAGCATGTTGGAGGAGGCCCAAAATTCCTTATAGACGGGACGCTGTCAGAGGAATAGGCACGACGCTGCCAAGAGGAATCTTATATTGGACCCTATGTGGTTATTGGAATTCTTGAGCTGGTTCACCCGTGGAAATCCATGCTAGACCTAGTAAGGTCTCTATCAAAGAAACTATTTGGATGTGAAAATGACTCGATCTAGTCGTGGAAACCAGTTCCCATGGGTTGGGAACTCTTTAGCCTATTGTGGTTCTCATAGCTAAAGAAATTAACTAATCAGCTATATGATTTGTTAAAAATGAATTTTACATATAGTGTAAAATATGTTATGCACATTTAACAGGAAATGAGCTTAGTGGTCAATAAGGAGTTATTGGAAATTTTAATTCCTTTATTGTACTATTAATTTTGTAAACGTTTTAGCAGGGGCTAAGGCAATTTTTACTTGATGCAGTGATTGATTTTTTGATGGTTAGGGAGCTAGGTGCTCTTTTGGTACTTTTAGAAGTACTCTGTGGATGTCTTTAGTGAGAATTAATTCAGTGTGCATGTGGTGAAGTGAATTATCATGTTGATTATTAGAGAGATAGGTTTTCTCTGAATACTTTTAGAAGTACGTGTAGATGACATTAGAAAGAGCTAACACAATGTGCACAGGATGTAGTGATTTATCATTTTGATGATTAGTGTTCGTGCTCTTAAGTACTTGTAAAAGTACTATGAATTAAATATCATCTAACATTGCACAATTGATTGATAGTTAAAATCATTTCATTTCACTCAAAATATTGTAACTAATGCGATTGAATTTGTTAGTCATACATTACAGGATTACTTACCATGGAGGGTTGATGGGTTGTCCAGCCACTATTAGAATGCTTACATGAAAGTGCTCCTAATTTTAAAGAGTAGATGGTAAGTAATGGTAAGTTGCATGGAGAATTGTTTATTATGAGTTTGAATAAGGGTGAAGTGATGGAAATTAGAACTTGCATATTTTGCAGTTATAAATGCCTATAAATATTGATCTTTCTTATGTTATAACATTACTATTTTGTTTATTGTAATTTCTTGAAATGAAAACTTTTATTTTAAAAGAGGAACGATCACATTTTGTGTGGTTTAGATGGTTATACCATGAGTACAATCTAAATTCCAAACAAGAGAGGAACACTAATGGCAGTGTTCTTGTTAAGGGGGGGAGTATGCAATATCCCTATTATAATTAACCCTCCATAATAGTAATTTCAAGTTACGAATCAGTTATTAACTGATTCTTGGTCGTTGTGTAACTGAACGACAATGAAGAAAACGAGGGAAGGCACAGAGCATATGGGAGAAAGGCAAGAGTGGAAGCCATGGCTATTCTGAAAGAAAATATTAAGAACTTAGCTGTTAAACAACAAGTGTGGAATTAAGTCTTACTACCTTCCAAGGCTCCTCCTGATCTAGTAATAGCATTACAAACTGTCGAGAAGGATGCCTATGATGTTGTTGGGAGCTTAACCTCCCTTCTATCCTCCCTTCGCCTTGTTCTATCTTAGGTTACCGGCAGCTCTATAGATCACATGAGGTGCTACAATGATTTTGCAGGCCAAGTGCAATAATCCGCACCTCAAGCAGCATCGAAAGGGAACCTCTTCATTAATGCATATTGAATGAAGAAATGAAAGACATGGGAAGTTTATCGGCTCAGCTATTGCCTCGTAACAGTGGTCAGCGGGAAGAGATGACTTGTCTTCAATATTTTCCACTCGTCAGAGGGGAGACTAACGGGTGTTAAGTAGAGGCGCACGTATGGTGAGCCGAGAAGCATGTTCCATTAATTACACTATCAAATACGCACAATTAGATCCGGGAATGCCAATTAAAATCTGCAAATTTCCCTGTTGGAGTGAGGTAAAAGTTTTGAGATAAGTAACTTGCAAATTATGTGTTTATTCACTTGCATTCTAAAAAAATAGGTATAAATATATTATTTACATTCTATTTCTTGAAAAGAAAAGATGCAATATGAATAAGTATTGCACACGAAATCTAAGTAAATGGTTATCCTTCAACTAAGATTGAAGCAATTTTTATGAGTGTGTGTTAAAGATATTTGAAAAATTCTAGAGAAACATAAGTACACACGTTATTTAGATTCTATTTCTTGAAAAGAAAATAGGAAATATGCAAACCGAATCTAAGTAAATGTGTAGATTTTATTACAAAGATTACATGTGAATCTTGTGTGTTAAAAACTAAGAAGATTTGTCATTTTCTTGGAATAAAATCCTTGCTAAGTATAGCCAAAATATCTTCTTGAGAAAAGATGGTGACGCATATAAACTTCTTGAGAACATAGTGTGAATCAAAAATAGAGAATCTCTTGAAACAAAATAGAGAATAGACCCCTATGGTTAGTGTTCATACAAGAACAAGAATCCATATGTGTTACATGAAAAGATTATCTGCAATGAAGTAAAAGTAATTGTGTTAGGAAAAACACATGTTGCATGCACATAAGGGTAGCTATTGTGACATTGGAAACAATATTTTGGGTGAAAGTAGAGAAAGTATTATGTTGACTTTCTTGGAAATAAATAACGATGTTAACTTTCTTGAAAATATTAGTCTCTTGAAAAGATTGTCTTGCTAGATGAGTTGGATCGATTTCTTGATTTTGGTGCATAAAAGGGTAAGTTAGCCTTGTTAATGTTTCATGATTTTTATGCATAAAGATGGGTATCTATACTATTTTCTTGAAAGTGAAAGCATGAAAAATTTACTTATAAGAAGATAGAGAAATGGGGTTATAATGACCTCCTTTAAGAAAGAAGTATATAAATGTTTACATGAAATGATGGTAGAATTCTAGAGAAGGGAATGTATGTTGCAAATGTTAATGAGGGGCTCTTATGATAAGCTATTGGATGCGCAAAGAATAGTGGTTGTGTTCTAGAGACATGTTCTTTGTATGATTAGAAGAACTATTGAGCCATATTTCTTTCAGAAAATAATAGGTGATTACCGTTATGCTAACATAGCTATTATCTTAGCTTCTTGTTGAATGAGATGTGTATGCATACGAGATTTGTGTTAGCTTTCATTAGAAAGGATATACATTCGCATGCGGGAAGAGACAACAAATTGTGTAGATTGCTTTACATATTTGTATGCATCAAATGTAATAGCTAAAGGACAAGATCATTTGATAAATTTTATGTAAATTATCATGTAAGAAGATTATAAGTGATGTTTTAGTTAGTTCGTTCAAATGAATGCCTTAGTGTATTGTCCTTTAAGAATCTGTGCTTATGCGTAGGAAGATGCTAGTTAAAATTATTATTTCTAAAGGTAATCATGATGTCAATGTTGATAGTGATAACATGGTAGGTAAGTTGGATTACTTGTGCAAGGCATAGATTATATTTAACGTTGTGGCAGGAAAAGGCTTAATGGTCCATGCAGATGAGTACGAGTTGCAGGATCGTACATTGTTAGAACAATCATGCCACAAGGAATGTTGCATGTGGCGGTATGTACGAAAAAAGTTTCATGGAAAATGTATTAGCTTTTAGCTAGTTATGTGACAACTGAATGACAATTCATTGTAATGATTTGATAACAATTTTTTTTGCACGTGAAAGGACTGAAGCCAGAGCAGAAATACAATGCTGACCATTCTGAAGCACAGTAGAGAGTTTAAGGCATTTTAATAAATTTTGGTAAATAGATATGGGCAAACATTTGCTTAGTGAATGTTGCCCACACTCCACAACAAGTGCAAGTTCTGAGAACCAATTATTATGTAAAATAGGAGTTGCTTTTACACTCCCATTAAGTATTTACATTAGATGTACTTTTGCGTGTAAGTGCCATTGAACTTCTTGAGTGTCATAAATTATTAAGTATGATGTATTCTTCAACATGCATACAATGAGTGGTAATGCACTTGTGCACATTCTTCACAACTTTGACCAAATTTAGTCTAGATTGGAAATATACTTTGTGCCTCTTGCATACCTGAGTTACAATTATTGGGATATTGCTTTATTCAAAAAGAAACTTGTATGTTCCAACTTACTAAATATGCATGTTAATGTTGAATATCATAATAGGGCAATTTTTTCATGTTTCTTACTTGTTAGATATGTCTTTTGATGTGAAAGCAACAAGATGTAAATATTTATTCAAGCACATTCAAGCAAATTCAGTTAAATCCCCAAATTGAAACAATATCCACAGATGCAACTCCAATGCTATATTGGCATACATTTTTCTAGAATCATTTTCAGTACACAAAAGCATTAGAAAATTAATTCCACCCCTATATAACTCTCAAGAAAGAGAATCCGGGGGCCCAACTATCATCCACCCACCCACCCTGGAAGGGACTTCACTACATAGAATTCTTCAAATGCGAGGGTAACCCATAGAAACAAAGGATCTTGCTCCTCTAGAGCTACCTTCCCTCCCTCCATGGATAACCCAGGAGTTCGATGAAAACTATCAAAACACATTCCTAAATGTTTCACATTAAAAAAAAAAAAAAAAAAAATTGTATATAAATTTTACATAAAAATTTGCAAGGAAATGCAAGACTATTTATTCACATGTTTAGAGTCAGAGTAATTGGGTGTTACAATTTCAAAAGTAAAAATGTGTTATTTTGAATTTTGCTACTACACATTTACAAATTATTCATGAATATGCATATAAATACCCAAATAAAAACAAATCCAACCTGCACATTTCTTTCTTGCAATAATGAAATATTATTTTACTTTCTTAATCAATTTAACAAATTAATTCTAACCTTGTCTAAATTCTAATCACACTTCAGATATTTCAAATGCTAAACAATCTTAAAATAACAATTCTAACCTGCACATTTATTTTCCCAATAATCAGATATTAGTTTACATTCTTAATCAGCTTAAGCCATCATTTCCACTCAAACACTCAAACATCTAAATTTTATTCAGAGCACCCCATAGATCCCAATTTTATTCTTATAATTCCAAAATCAAGTAGATCTCTAACAATACATCCCAAATATCTCTTAAAAAATTCCATAACGTATCTCACTTTATAATTGCAGCAAACTTTGTAATTGAATAGGCTCTATCCTAACCAGACCCATAATTATTTATTTGAGTAAGCACTTTCCTAACCAATTCCCATACGTAGGTTTTTAGTCGCTATAAGTATGCTTTTAATAACAGTCAACCGTAGACTACCTTTGGCCACTTTTCTAACCAATCATAAATGTTTTTAGTAACGGTCAACCGTGACTACTTTTTGCCACTTTTCTTCAATCCAGCTCCACTTTTCTTCTGAATATAAGCTAGGTCAGCCTGCACCCAAACCATAAACAGAAAACCAGACGAACTCAGTATATCAATTAAAAATTGTACAATACAATGATTCAATGGTAACCCGACATAAAGTAAATATTATATATATATATAAACTCACTCAATAGTAACCTGACAGACAATAATCTTTCAACGACCAACAAATTAAATTATAAATATTACATATGAACTCACGTCGTCATACTCAGCTGTACCCTTCTTTGGCTGCTTGAGGGGCTTAGCCTTTCCACCTGAACAACCACACCTGAAATTAAACGCTGAGGTAAATGCCATCAACCACGATTTAAAGACTAGAGGAATTCAAGGATCCAAAACTATGCCAGCGAACGTATCTATATAAATTTATAATTCTGATTTTTTAAAAATAATAAATTCCTTCCACGAGAATAGATTTATGATGGATTGTAAAGAAAAATAATTGCGTCCAATTTGCGGTGACCTAACCACTGTGTAATATCCCTAATATAATTAACCCTGTGTAAAAGTAATTTCAAGTGACGAATCAGTTATTAACTAATTCTTGGTCGTTGTGAAACTGAACGATAATGAAGAAAACGAGGGAAGGCGCGGAGCATATGGAAGAAAGGCAGGAGCGGAAGCCATGGCTATTCCGGAAGAAAATATCAAGAACTTAGTTGTTGAACAAGTGGGGAATGAAGTCTTAAGCTACCTTCCAAAGCTCGTCCTGATCTAGTAATGGTGTTACAGACTGTGGAGAAGGATGCCTATGATGTTGCTGGGAGGTTAATCTCCTTTCTATCCTCCCTTCGCCTCGCTCTATCTCAGGTTAACAGCAACTCTATAGATTACAACGATGTTTCAAGCCAAGTGCAATAATCCAAAGGGAACCGCTTCATTAATGCATATTGAATGAAGAAATGAAAGACATGGGAAGTTTATCGGCTCAGCTATTGCCTGGTAACTGAAGTCAGCGGGAAGAGATATCTTGTCTTCAATATTTTCCACTGGTCAGAGGGGAGACTAATGGGTTTTAAGTAGAAGCTCACGTATGGTGAGCTGAGAAGCATGTTCCATTAATTACACTGTCAAATGCCCACAATTAGATGCCAGAATACCAATTAAAATCTGCCTGTTGGAGTGAGGCAAAAGTTCAGATAAGTAACTTGCAAATTATGTGTTTATTCACTTGCATTCTGAAAAGATAGGTATAAATATATTATTTACATTCTATTTCTTGAAAATATAGCTTTAAATATATTATTTACATTTTATTTCTTGAAACGAAAATATGCAAAATGAATAAGTATTGCAAGTAAAATCTAAGTAAATGGTTATTCTTCAACTAAGATTGGAGCAATTTCTATGAGAGTGAGTTAAATATATTTTTCAAATTCCAAAGAAACATAAGTACACATGTTATTTAGATTCTATTTCTTGAAAAGAAAATAGCCAATATGGACACAGAATCTAAGTAAATGTGTAGATTTTATTACAAAGATTAATGTGTAGATTTTATTACAAAGATTATATGTGAATCCTGTGTCCTAAAAACTAAGAAGATTTGTCATTTTCTTGGAATAAAATCCTTGCTAAATATAGCCAAAATATCTCCTTGAGAAAGATGGTGAAGCATATAAACTTCTTGAGAACATAGTGTGAATCAAAAATAGAGAATCTCTTGAAACAAAATAGAGAGTCTTTCCTAAAGACACCTATGGTTATTGTTCATACAAGAAAAAGAATCCATATGTGTTACATGAAAAGATTATGTGCAATGAAGTAAAAGTAATTGTGTTAGGAAAAAAACATGTTGCGTGCACATAAGGGTAGCTATTGTGACATTGGAAATATGATTTTGGGTGAAAGTAGCGAAGGTGTCTTGCTAGATATTTCTTGATTTTGGTGCATAAAATGGTATGTTAACCTTGTTAATTTTTCTTGATTTTTATGCATAAAGATGGGTATCTATACTATTTTCTTGGAAGGGAAAGCATGAGAAACTTACTTATAGGAAGATAGGGAAATGGGGTTATAATGACCTCCTTTAAGAAAGAAGTATGTAACTGTTTACATGAAATGATGGTAGAATTCTAGAGAAGGGAATGTATGTTGCAAATGTTAAAGAGGGGCTCTTATGATAGCTATTGGATGCCCAAAGAATAGTGGTTGTGTTCTAGAGACATGTTATTTGTATGACTAGAAGAACTATTGGGCCATGTTTCTTTAAGAAAATGATATTATAGTTATGCTAACATAGCTATTATCTTAGCTTCTTGTTGAATGAGATGTGTATGCATACAAGATTTGTGTTAGCTTTCATGTAAGAAAATTATAAATGATGTTTTAGTTAGTTTCTTCAAATGAATGCCTTAGTGTATTGTCCTTTAAGAATATGTTCTTATGGGTAGGAAGATGCTAGTTAAAATTATTATTTGTAAATGTAATCATGATGTCAATGTTGATAATGATAACATGGCAAGTAAGTTAGATTACTTGTGCAAGGCATAGATTATATTTAAGGTTGTGGCAGGAAAAGGATTAATGGTGGTCCATGTAGGATCATACATTAATAGAACAATGATGCCACAAGGAATGTTGCATGTGGAAGTATGTAAGAAAACGGTTTCATGGAAAATGTATTATGTGACAAATTAATGATAATTCATTGTAATGATTTGATAACAATGGTTAAGGGATGGAATCCCTAATAAGCCATTGAGTGAGGGGTGAAAAACTTCAAGCTCTTTTAATAAATAAAAGTTTGCTGGTTTTCAACAGCGTGTATGGGTGTTCAATGATGTGACTGCCTTTGTTGTCAATTGGATGATGTTGAATACTTGAAGTTGATGTCTCTTTATTTGATGTGATGATCATAATGTCCTAGTATGTGATTATTTAATATGGTTAAGGAAAATCATAAAATGGACGGAAGGTTCATGAGACATTTTATGTTATTACACTACCATGGTGGTTATTAGTTATGCAAATGGTTATGCAACTTACTATCTTTTATTGTAATTTACTTGATACCAAAGTGGTGGTTATTAGTTATGCAAATGGTTATGCAACTTACTATCTTTTATTGTAATTTAATGGATGTATTAGGGAACATTATATCTAATGGTTAATGAGGAATTGTGGAGTAGTGAATTGGATAATGTCTTGTGGGTAATTTGTATAAAAAAATTCTAACAAATGGTTATGCAACTTACTATCTTTTATTGTAATTTACTTGATGTATTAGTGAACATTATATATAATCGTTAATGAGGAATTGTGGAGTAGTAAATTGGATAATTACTTGTTGGTAATTTGTATAAAAAAATTCTAACTCCCTGCTTTTACATGTGAGGTTATTGGGGTATCTGACAAGTGGTATCAGAGCTAAAGGTATCATAGCTAAAGGTAGGTTGCAACACTGGCACCTTTGGGAATTGGTAAGCATAAAAGAAATTGAGGTGCCCCACCACTGACCATTAACTGAGGTATGAGTTTAACCATTCACATATTGATTTATGTAGTACATTACTTTCTACATGATATGTGTGATTCATGTTTAAACTGCTTTTAGTAAGTAATAAAGTTGCTGCATAACAATGTTCATGACATTGGATTCCTAATGAGGAAAAAGACAATAAAACTCATGTCACACTTATGAAAACTATTGAGCGCTCATTGAGGAAAGTGACAATCAGCTACCAACTTTTGATTTGCAAATATGGCAATACCAGTGATGCATTTATTGAACAAGATTGAAGTTACAATGAACTAAACTTAATGAGCCAATGCATGAATATAAATCATGGGGAACATCCTTGAATAGGATGACAAATTGTTTTAAAAGGTAATTAGAACAATCCCTTTAGATATTGAAAATAAGACTTGATTGTCATAACTAATTTTTTATTAAGTTTTGCCATGGATGCATGAAGATGATTGGTAGTTGAGATTGGTTAGTGTTGTATGACTAACCAAT
>APFE031505965.1:0-12325 GCA_000404065.3 Pinus taeda
ATTAATTAATATAATACACCATCAACATTAATAACATTAAATATTAGTAAAATTTTAATATTAACTTTTAATATTATTTATAAATGTTAGATATTAGGCTTTTGTGATCCATATTGTAAATGAGAGCACCCTTCGGATTATTCACATTATTAGGATTTGGTCGACAATTTGAACCAACTAATGTGGATGCACCACATCTAATATGGATGAACCACATTAGTTGGTTCGAAATGTCGACCAAATCCTAATAATGTGATTAATCTGAAAGGTCTCTCATTTATTTATAAATATTAATTTTAATATTAATTGATATGCATATGAATATGAATATGAATATTACTTTTAATATTGTTAATATTTAATATTAATTTTAATGTTAATTATTAATATTAATAACATTAAATAATATTATCATGGTCAACCATGGTCAATAATCATGGTGACATTGTCATGAACATTGTCTTTTGCTCCAATGTCACATTATGAAAACCGTGGTCATTCATGGTCAACCATGGTTAAACGTTGCATTGTGACAAAGCTTGTCTCTATATGAAAATCAACCATGGTCTTACATCGCATTGTGACAAATATTGTCTCAATATGAAAATAAATCATGGCCAACCATGGTCCAATGTCGCATTGTGACAAAGATTATGGGAAAATGAAAATCAACCATGGTCAACGATGGATAACCATGTTTATTTTAGGGTTTATAATATTTATTCAAACGACACATTGTCACATAGATTGTATATAAAAATCAATCATGGTTAATTACGCTCAACCATGGTCAATCATGGTCAACCATGGTCAGTATGAAAGTCAACCATCGTCAATCATGGTCATCCATGGTCCAACATCAAATTGTGAAAGAACTGTCTCAACATGAAAATCAACCATGGTCAACCATTGTTGACCATGGTCAACTATGTTTAAACATCGCATTTTGATGAAGATTGTCTCAATGTGAAAATCAACCATGGTCAATCATTGTCAACTATGGTCAACCATGGTCAATAATCATGTTCACATTGTGATGAATATTGTCTCTTTTTCCAACGTCACAATGTGATAAAGATTTTCTCAATATGAAAATCAATAATGTTCAATCATGGTCCGACATCGCATTGACAAAGATTGTATCAATATGAAAATCAACTATTGTCAACGATATTCAGCCATGTTTATTTTAGGGTTTTTAATATTTATCTTAGGGTTTATATACCTTGGGTTTATAATATTAAACCCTTGGGTTAAATATTACATGGTCCAATGTTACATTGTGACAAAGATTGTCTCAATATGAAATCAACTGTGTTAAGCCACTATCAATCATCGTGAACCATGGTCATTCATGGTGAAACAAGGTCCAATGTCGAATTATAACAAAGATTATGTCAATATGAAAATAAACAATGGTCAACCATCTTCAATCATGGTCAAATGTCGAATTGTGAGAAAGATTCTCTCAAAATCATGCTCAATCATGGTCAACCATGGTCAATCATGTTCAATGATGGTCCAATGTCACATTGGCACAAATATTGTCTCAATATGAAAATCAACCATGGTCAATCATTTTAAACCAAATTTAACAATGGTTTTATATGCAGTTTCATTAATGGTCTACCATGGTCCAACATCACATTACGACAAATATTGTCTCAATATGAAAATCAATCATGTTCAACCATGGTCCAATGTTGCATTGTGAGAAAGGATTTAATATTAATCCATACATTTAACATTAATCCATGGTTGATTAATCCCTATTAATCTTAAGGTTTAATGTTATTCCCTTGGGTTTAAAATCCATTGGGTTTTTAATATTAATATCATGGGTTTATTAATGAGATATGTTTATAATGTTAATCCTAAGTTTTATGATATTTAAATTCCTTGGGCTTATAATATTAATTCCTTTATGTTTAATATTATTCTTATGCATTTGCAATCCCATGGGTTTATTAGTCCCTTGCATTTATGATATGAATCCCTTGTAGTGAAAGTTTATTTCAAAAATATATATACACACGCAGAGAGGAGAGGATGATTCAGAGGAGTCATTAGGGATCTTGGAATCTAGCTGAAAAATCAGAGGAAGCTCTAGAGAGGAAGCGAAGTGAGAATTCACAAAGGATTGAGTCTTAGAGAGAATTCAACAATAGAATAGTTGAAGAAAGAAACCCTGAAGAAAAATCGAAAACATAGAGAAAACACTGAAGAATGAATTAAAGTCAATTTAAAGGGATGAATGAAGAAGTGCATTTTCAGTATACAGGAACCATTGGATCTTATGATCAACGACATGATGATAAAGAGGGAGAACCATCGATCTCATAGATCAATAGTCATCGCACGGTGAAGGAGTGTAGGAGCTTGACTACCAGTGGTTGCTTGTCTCGACACTCGTTGGTGTTGTGGGTTGAGCTCTTATGGAACTCACACCACTTTCCCATGTCCTTCTTCAACTTTGCAGTGTTGTCCTTTACTTGTGGCATTGGAAGGTTGTCCTGGGCTATCCTACCTTAGCTTTGTCCTTTGTTCTGCGATTTGGGGGTACCTTTCCCTTACTTTGGATTCACAGATCCAAAGTCTCGCTTCTTCTATTTAAACTTCTGATCGATCTTGACAACATATTGGTACGCCGTGTCGAGCGAGGAGATGTCCAGGAACTCCATCTCGTCTTAGATGTATCTATGTAGTGAGCCATGGTACTTGAGTACCAATTGTTTCTTAGAATCCTTGATGCCCAACTTCATGCACAGGGTATGAAAAACATTGGTAAACTCCAGCACATCTTGGTCCCTTCCTTACCGCAGCATGGTACACTTTATGTATTTGTCTTCATAACTCTTGACAGGGCATTACTACTCCTTGATGGCGTCCCAGAATGAATTCCAAGTGGGAGTCACTGAAAACAATGAGTTCATACTTTCATCCTTCTACTCACAATAGGTTTCCCACCAATCCTTGACGTGGGGGGTGACTTTGAGAAGAGAAAAAATAATCTTTTCTCGGCTAGAAAAATCATGAACAAAAAAATATCCTTCTAATAGATTCAACCATTTATCTACGATGCCTACATCTATTTAGCCCTCAAATATGGGAATGTCAAGGTTTACTTGTACCTTAAAAGGTTTGGAGCCTCCAGAGTGGCTGTTGGATGTGGATGCCCCGCCGGTGAGAAACCGTTGAAGGACTTGGGAAAAGTTATCCATCATCGTGTTACTTTGTTTCTCGAGGGCCTCCCTGAGGAATATTTTGATAGGATCTCTTTCTCCCTCGTCTTTCTTTTCTTCCTCCATGGGAGGCCATTGGGATTTATGAGGTCGGTCTTGCAAAGTTTTGACCAGTTTGAGCCCTAACTCCTTATATCCCGACCTCATTGGGGACATGCAAAGAAAAACAAAGAAAGAGCAGTCTGCTCTGATACCACTAATTTTAATTTAAACATGAACACAACAAATTATAGATATAACCATAAATATAGAGATGCAGTACAAATAACACTTCCTTTGATTAATATCAAATAATGAAATATGCTTACAAACAGTATGGAAATGAGACTAGCTCGATGATGATAGCTTATCTCTGAGAAGAGATGTAGTGGCTACATGCCTTTGAACTACATTACAATGAGGCTCAAGGGAATTTTTATTATTGAACAATAAGAGAAAACCCTAAACAACCAAAACCCTAACTTGAGGAGATGTAACACCAAGAGTTTATGGGCCCCATTTGGGTTAGTTGGGAAACCAACTTTCTGGGGTTGTGACTTGGTCATATTATTTCCATTTGATGCACATGATACCCCATTGGAAAGATCTCTCTAAGGACTATGATGAAAAAAATTGACTTATTAAAAGTCGCTCGCAATAGATTGCCAAAAAAATGTCATTTATGGCCTCAAAACGGCTCCAAAAGTTTAGGATCTGAAAAACTGCTAAAAATAGTAAACTGTGCTACAATTAAGGAAACTAAAATATGAAATAAACAATGGTGGTGGTCTAATTGGTATTGGAAGGTGGCCACCAGTATCCACATGGATCACATAACTAGCCTAATATCCCAATATAAACAAATCTAAATCTAAAAGAGAGATCCCTCTCTGAAGCTAGCAGGGCTAGATGCCAACTTCCAAAGTGGTTTTGTGGTTACCTTTGTATTTCTTTCATAGCCTTAATAAATACAAAGTGATAACATGCCCCAACCCTCATTGCTTCAAATATTGTATTTATTTATGCACTTCTTCCTACAAAGAAACCAAGCTATGTCCCTCATGCTATTGTTGTTAAAGAAGTAAATCATCAGATCCCTTAGTCTTATTTTGACAAGGCCTCTGATGAAAATGGGTTTTGTGGAGGAGGTCTAAATTTGTATCTTAATCATCAACATTTCTTTAGATTAAAAATCAGTTTGGGCATAGGATCTAATAATTTCGATGAACTTCTCTCTAAAAAATCTCCTTTGTTGGGTCTTGGAGAAAGAGTGTCGCTCACTTCAAGTATTAAGAGATTCTTTAAACATCATAAATTGGCTCAATTTTTCTAATAGATTCCAAAATCACACTTTGATTCATGTCCTTGAGGAGATTCAATAGTTAAGACAATATTTTGATTTTATTTCATGTTGCTATATATACAGGGAACAAAATGTTGATGCAGACATCCTAGCTAAGGAGGGTGCTTTGCAAGATTTGGGAGTATGGAAAATCAATGAATACTTAGTAGGGATAGTTCATTCATATTAGCACCAACCTTTCAATGAGATTTGATTTCACTTGGAAGTCAAGGCTACGTCCTATCTTTGGTTTATTTTTTTCTATTTTACAATTGTTAAATATTTCGATATGTGCTATGTTTAAAGCATATGGCAGTGGTATCTATAAATTGTCATGAACTTATATATTGTTTATTTATCTTAAAATATTGTTCTAGAGGTCAGTTAGATATTTCATAATGATGATCACAGGGTTGTTTTGTTTCTCTTTTGTGTATGAACCCATATTTTTTAGATCATATTTTGGAATGACATGAGGAATGCTATCGGTGTGTACAAATGTAATTTTTTTTACCTATTAATAAATATTTATGAATATTCATATACATACATACATATATATATATATATATATATATATATATATATATATATATATATATATATATATATATATATATATATATATATATATATATATAACAAAAATTATTAGAGTAAAATAACAAACTAAGTAATAGGGTAAAGAATGCATTGGATTACAAATAAGGGCGTCATAAACCAGTTTTGGGTTTGGCTTAGCTATGATCTTAAAATTAGATTATTATTATTAATAAAAACTAAGGTGAAATAATAATACCTTAAAACTAATCAATAAATATATCAATGATGTCAAATTCATCATTTTCAATATCTTATCATCAATTTTAGGGACTTCACTTTCTTTTATCTTTATGCCATATTAGTAATCCATAAGATTAAAGATGCCAAATTCATCATTATGAATAGTTACATCATTGTTTTCAAGGGTTTGACTTTCTTCTAAGACATAGTTATGCTATTCCATTGGGTTTTGTGTGCTTTTAATTTGTTCAAAGTGATCCTTCCTAGTAAACTCTTTCAATAGTGTTGGTTGAGACTCCTTTGACATTTTGCATGCTTTTAATTGTTTAAAGCGATCCTTCCTAAAAAAAGTCTTTCAATAGTGTTGGTTGAGACGGTTGAGACTCCTTTGACATTTTTACCACATGTGATTCACTAATTTTTTTTTTCTTTAAACCAAATAATTTCATTTCATTTGAAGTGACATAATATCATTAATTTGATGCTTAGTAAAATTGCATTGTAATGTAACATTTTCAATAGATATAATATCTATTCTTTTATATAAGAAACATGTTAGTGTTATAATTAATCATGAAATAGAGAAAAACAATTAATTAAAATTGGAGAAACAAACTGACATTTAAAAGAAAAAAATGAAGTATCATTTTATATTTATTATATCACAAATTTGTATGGATTTGAAATCAAATCCAAAATTAAATCTCATTTATTTGTAAATGTATTATAAAATAATTAATTAGTGTTGGTGACTTTGGATAAATGTTTATAATCAATAATTTATTATATTTTCCTCCAACTTATTCATGATAAAAACAAGTTTATGAATATTATTTATATTCAAAATGTGAAATGTATACTTTTATATCACCATAGAATGAACCATTGTTAAAATTACAATGATTAGGCTTGTGCTTAGATAAAAATTCAATGCAATTTCTGTTTCTATGTAGTTCATAGTCCTTGAAGATCGTTGACTGCTACATTCACAGGAATATCTAATCAAAAAGATTGGTAACAAACTGAAAGTTAAAAGAAAAAATTGAAGTATCATTTTATATTTATTATATCACAAATTGTATGGATTTGAAATCAAATCCAAAATTAAATCTCATTTATTTGTAAACCTATTATAAAATATATAATTAGTGTTGGTGACTTTTGATAAATGTTTATAATCAATAATTTATAATATTTTCCTCCAACTTATTCATGATAAAAACAAGTTTATGAATATTATTTATATTCAAAATGTGAAATGTATACTTTGATATCACTTATAAATGAACCATTGTTAAAATTACAATGATTAGGTTTGTGCTTAGATAAAAATTCAATTCAATTTTTGTTTCTATGTAGTTCATAGTCCTCGAAGATCGGTGATTGCTACATTCATAGGATAGTTTAACTAGGAATATATAATAAAAAATATCATGATTGCTACATTCATAGGTTAGTTTAACTAGGAATATATAATAAAAAATATCAGTTCCTTTTGGAACCTGACCCTACGAGTGTCGAGAGAATTGAACCCATGATCTCTCAATAGCAGAGTTGCTTTAATGAAGGTGACTTGACCATTGAGGCTGACCCTTAGACTTATATAAAAATTCAATAAATTATAAATAAATATAATTGATTTCCATTTTAAACCACAAATAATACAAATTAAATCTCTTACTAATATATTTGTTTCCATGGTTTGCTTCACCTTTGAAAATTAATGGCACTAATTTTACTTTTGTATCTAAATGCAAACCCACAAATCTCAAATATGTTAGACATTTTTACATCTATAAATCTTTTAACCCTTTAATGAATGCTGGGTAAATATAAGGCTCACCATCATTATTGATGTTGGGATATTGTAATTATGAGAGGTATCTACAATTACTAGGGAGTTCTCCCTTTTAGAAACAAAATTAGTAATGTTTTCATTATGACCATATATTTATTGATATTACAAAGTGTGAGGTCTATTGAAAATGTAATGATCAAGGGTATCATTAAGTTGAATATTTTCATAACATTGTTTTCTTTCTTTGTATTTTAAACTTGGCTCTTTAAATATGAATTTTAAAGTTTTCTAGTACTCTATCTATATTCTTCTTCAATATTTTTTATGAAAAAATTGTAAACAAATATA
The DNA here is from genome assembly GCA_000404065.3 of Pinus taeda. Classification (NCBI taxonomy): domain Eukaryota; kingdom Viridiplantae; phylum Streptophyta; class Pinopsida; order Pinales; family Pinaceae; genus Pinus; species Pinus taeda. The sequence continues at coordinate 7,493 of APFE031505965.1, forward strand.
TTTATAAGTAATAAAACATAAATTCAATATAAAATTTTTAATGCAATGAGAAATTATTTTAGGGTTATTGTAGAGCTTAAGTCTAGATAGTTGGGTCTAATATCATTCCAACTCTTCTAATACAACAATCTAACAATTTGTTTTTGTATTCTCGTATAAACCTTGTGAGTAGATAAATAGAATTGTTATTTTTTAAAAAGTGGAAAAAAGTATCAGAACTGAGTGGCCAACCAACAACAAAGATAACCATCATTGGTTCTCATCCATGAATGTGGTCTGAGTCGACTTTATTATTCAAGGAAAACCATGCCACGTGAAAATATTTGCTAGTGGTTCCTAAGGGGACATACCTTCACTTCTATCAAATGTATTTAGGACTTGGGTCATTAACATATTTCCATACATCCAAGGAAGACAAGCTTTTATCCATTCAAAAATGGTTTTAGGTCTTACTCTAGGACCAAAAGGCATTTCCAACCTAGATAATATCCACAATAAATCCAGTATCTCTTATGTTCATCATCGAAGCTACCTCCAATGGAGTTATGTACTTTGATAACATCTACCATCATTCCCATACATGAGACCAAATGCTACCCTTGAAATTTTTGTGTGTGTATACTCAATACATTAAACAATAAATTGAAAAAATAAATTTCATAACATAAACACTAAAAAAAATCAACAAACTTACTTCTCAAATTCTGCAACCATTTCCTCTTTTATAATATACCCAAATTTACACGTGATAGTATAGTCATGCTAAGTGTTTCCCCCTTCACTCCATGTGGTGATCTCCAAATTGTTATATTTTTTCTTCTAGAAAATTATTGATTATAGGCCATGTATAAAAAATGCTTGCTATAAAGGTCATACATATTTTGACTTTCTAATTGTTATACCATTATCCTCCCATACGTTAAATATTTCATTAATAAAATCCCATTCTTATCGAGTTTTAAATCCAAATTGAAAATTCCTAAAATGCATAGAATAGACAGTGACGAGATGTACTATAAAGTCAATCTATGATATTGAGGTCATCAGTTTGAAACTTTGTGGGAAAAATCCTAACCATGTTAATGACTAGTGTGGCCTAGGTTGAGTGAAATCCCTGGGTGTTTTTGATGGCTTATATGCCCCTAATTCATAGTTTCTCAAGCCACAAGTCAAGCCTGAAGTCAAGCGCAGACAACTTGAAAAAAAAATCCAATTGAAATTAATTATCCACAACTCTAAATACATCACTTCCTTTTCAATATTTTCATTTCACACTTTATTTGTTAATTATGAAGATTATTTTCATACAACATTTCTTTGTGAAACTTGCATCAACCTTTGACTTGTCCCTATCACGTTTCTTTAAATTTATTATGGATAAATCTCACCCATTGAGTGAATATCATGGACATCATAAACTCATTATCTTTGTTATAATCATTTCCTAATAATGCTTCTATATATTTTAAAATTACATATGCAATTCATTATTTCAAAAAGGGTTATTTGAATACTCTTGCATCAATTCTCTTCTACTCAATAGAATAATTCCCCCAATAAACTAATAATATATTCAAAATTCCTTGATTAATTAAATACATCACTATTCAAAATAGTGATGGCTCCCAAGACACCACTTTTAAGGACATTTCTTTGGAAGGTTTCTCACATTTTCATCAAATTTATCAAGGCAGACCAAGGGTAGATATTGATCATATCCTCAAAGTGACATTTTCCTTCCCGCGGTTTTTAAAGGACCAAGACAACGATTCTCTTCTGGACAAAGTCTTTTTAGACAAACTAGAAATGACTCTCCATGGGTTTCAAAAAGGCAAAAGTTTGAGCCTAGATGGTATCCTGATTGAATTACATATTGGATGCTTTGATTTTATGGGCCCATATATTTTAAAGATGGTGGAGTACTCAAAATCACATGAACAAATCCTTTCCCGTTCCAATTCCACCTTCATTTCCCTCATTCCTAAATCAAATAACCCCACATCCTTTGACCTTTTTTGTCTGATATCACTATGAAATTTTGTTTATAAAATTATTGCAAAAATTATGGTTGTGAGGATTAAGAGAATACCCTATAAGCATATCTCACTAGAAAAATTTTGATTCGTGAGAGGTAGAAAGATTCATTATTCCTTTAGTCTGGCTCGGGTAGTGCTTTACTCTCACAAACAACATCAGAAGGTTGTGGTATTTAAATTTGATCTATCAAAATCTTTTGATAGGGTGAATTGACTATATATCATACTTCTTATGCTACATCTAGGTTTCCACCATTCCATTGTATCTCAGATTATGGGATATAATTTATCATATTCCTTTTCCCTCCTCATATATGGTGTTGCATCCAAATTTTTCAATGCAAGTCAAAAGTCTTCAAGAAGGATGCCCTTTGTCTCCTCTTTTGTTCCTTATAACTATGGAAAGCCTCAAACTACTCATCAAAGAACTTTGGTTAGAAATAATTTCAAAGGAATCTAGTTGGGGCCAACCTATTCCCTGACACACATTTTATTTGTGGATGATATTCTCATATTTTGTGATGGTGGTATTTGAAATTTGGATTCTCTTATATTTTTCCTCCAAGCTTTATGGAATTCATCCTGAATGATAATAAACAAATAAAAATCTTCTCTTTTCACATGGGGCATGTTCGTACAAGATCAACAAAGGTTTTCCACAACTCTAGAGGTTCCAATTGGGGACCTAAATCAAAGAATGAAATGTTTTCAATTTACTCTTAAAACAAATAGCCATAGAAACTCAGATTCGTTATGGATGCTAGGGAATATTGAAAATAGAATTCAATTTTGGTCCAACTATTGGCTTTCCATAGTTGGTTGTCAATTCCTTATAAAATCAATCATTGAAACTACTATGATATTTTGGTCCACCCTAGCATGGATTCCTAGAGGGATCCTTGATAAGATAAAATAGAAATCTATTCATCTCCTATGGGTAGGAAAGGAAGACAATAGGCCTTTTTCGCTTGCTTCTTGGAAATCCATCACCATTACAAAATATCTTGATGGCTAGGGCCTAAATTATCTAAGATGGTTTTCTTTAGTGCTAGCTATAAAATATGGTTGGAGATTTATTCAAGGTGAAGGATAATGGGCTTAATACACTTTTTATAAATATATCAACCCTACTCCTCTGATGGATCGGATCACGGATCCAAACAAATCTTTATCCTCTAGTTCCATTATTTGGAAGGCTCTCATTCAAGCTTTTCAATACCCTCCCCCATATATTTATGCTGGAAATTATGGAATGGAGCTCAATGTATCATTGGGATGGATGCCTATATTGGTTGTATCAAGAATCATATTCTTCCAAAAATTCTCATTATATATATTAACAAGGAATATTTTTTCTACATATTATCACAAATATCCAATAAAGTAGGAGATCCTAGATTTCAGGATTGGTTGAGTACTGAAGAGATAAATTTGGAAGAGGAGTTGATAGAAAAATGGAATCAATGCATATCAGCTCTTTGTAATTCCCATATCTCCTTAGTAAATATGATGAACACCATTATTTGGTTTGGGGATCCATCTAGCCACTACTTGCCAAAATTTAGTTATAATGTATTGTGTATGAAGTACCTATCTCCCAACCACTTTGGTGGGGCAAGAAGCTTTGGAAATTTCATTTCCCTATTGGGGAAAGCTATTCATGTGGTATATCCTCAAAAGTAAGGCTCCCAAATGGGAGAAGTTGCAAAAAAGATCCTTCCAAAAAACACAGTCGTTTCCCTCTTTGTAAGGTAGAATTGGATGTTATCAACCATATTTTCATTAATGGCTCATTTTACAAGGAGGTTTATAAGGGGGTTTATGAGTTAAAGGGTGAAATTTTTCACTGGTCAAGGCCCTTCATTGAATAATTTCTAAAATGTTGGATTTCTTCACATGTTGACAAGGCCTACACATCCCTCCCACTATCAATTGCTTGGGGAATTTGGCTTGAATTAAATCAAGTTATATTTGAAGACAAACCTCCCTTCATTATGAAGGTTATTATCCAAGGTTTGGTTGTACTTTAGACAACCTTCAATCCAATCGCCTTTATCCATCCTTCAACCATCCAAGAGGCCATCATATAAACATCCTCCTTGTGGGCCTTCTTTGATGGAGTTTACCAGTAGAATCCCCTAAATGTAGGTGTTGGGGGGCTCCTCTTATTTTGCAAATGTAATTCAATCTCCTTTTACACAAGCCTGGGCTAGGTGACCAATAATTATGCCAAACGTATGGCGCTCAAGCTGCTCCTGCATATTTCTGTCGAAGATAACATCTCAAATATTCCTATTTATGGGAAATCTGTTTTGGTGATAAAATGAATGAGGGGATAATATTATTTACAAAACTTTAGCTTTCATCCACTTCTTCAAAATATTCAGCATATGGTTCAATTTTAATTAATATCTTCTATGACCATGTTCTTATGCACATAAATAAACAAGCAGACTTCCTCTCAAAGATGCGATTGGACTTAGACTCAATAGCATCGAAAATTGCAAAGGAAAAATATGGCCGTAAAATAGAGACTTTACATGTCCATTAGGCCCAAATTGGGCCAACTTGATCCTTCATTATTTTATTATATTTGTATATCCATCCTATTTATATATCATAGTACACATGCCATCACGAGCAAGCTTATGATTTCTTGTTAGGTTCCATATGTAATGATACATTTTTTAGCATTATATGCATATTTTGATTGTAGAGTACTTTATGGAATTTTTTTGATGGTATACTTACCACCCTATGGGGTCCTATATTTTTCTTCGTCTCAGGTTGTTTTTTG
>APFE031505966.1:1446-59518 GCA_000404065.3 Pinus taeda
ATCCGACATTGCAGAACAGCTCCAACCCACAAAATTAAATCCAGATTGCATGGAACAAGCTGCAACTGATCGGATCATGGACACATAGATCAAGAACACTCTCCAATAGAATATCCAACTGTATCGAATTGTCAAAGCAGGCCAACTCCTTCAGCAGGGCAAGTGGTTCACCAGGGAACATGTTTAGCAGAAGTTTCCTCATCTCATGGAGGAGCTCAACGCAATGGGGACCATTGCTTCCTAAGGGGGGAGGAATGATCTAGGTGGATATTGGTGGCCACCTGCCAAGTCCAATTGGACCCCCACCATTGTCTTTCTCAACATTTTCAGTTTCCTTAATTGTAGCACAACTTACTATTTTTAGCAGTTTTTCTGGTCCTGAACTTCTGGAGCCGTTTTGAGGCCTAAACGACGTTTTTTGGGGAATCCGGGGGCAAAATGGGTCCATGCAATGGATCGATGTTGCCCGTTCCAACAATGATAGTGCTCGAATAGATCTTTCTAATGAGCTATTGTAGGCGTCAAACGGAGATCATATGCTAAAGTTACGACCCCGGGAAGTTGATGTACCAACTTACCCCCAAACGGGGCCCACAGTTTGGCGTTTCATCTCCTAGGGTAAGGTTTTGGAATGTTAAGGGTTTTTCATTGTTTCTCAACAATAAATAGGCCTTCGAGCCTCATTGTAAGACAGTTCAGAGGAATGTAGCCACACATCTCTTCTCAGAGATAAGCTACCATCGCCCTAGCTGGTTTATTTCTATTTCCGGTTGTAAGCATATTTCAGTATTTTCCATTAATGAAATGAAGTATTATTTCCGCTGCATCTTTCTGTATATGGTTATCTCTGTATTTTATTGCGTTCCTGTTTAAATCTGGATCACTTGAGTAACTTGATGTTTAATTTGTGCAATGCATCAACATGAGTATATTACGAGTTACATATTGTTATATGTCTCTTACATGTTGTTTTGTGTTTACTTATTACATCGTTCTATGTTAGGTTGCATTCTTGTATGTTTGATTACATGTATCAGCTTTTTAGGTTTGTTATAAGTATTTATTTATTTTTCTTAACTACATGCATTCATGCATATGTGTAGTTGACTCTGCGTTTCTTATTCATGTTGATGGTTGCATGTGACAATGTTCATAATGGAGTAATGGTTGTTCTCATACCTGAGGTCATGGTTTGTAAAGTTGATATGATCATGCATTGATGATTCGACTCTAGCTAGAAGGATGTCTATATGGTTTTGTACTCATGTGTTATATGTCTATATGGTCATGCTTATAGTTATGCGTGAATAGTAGGTCAAACATGCATTGTGAAGTAATAGTTTGCAATTTAGGTCATCATGGCACTATTGGTATGTTATGATGCTAATGTGTTGAATGAGGTGATGCAGGAGATGCAGATCATCAAAGTGAAGTTGTCGCATTCAACCTTGATGTAAGAGCATGTTGTCATATAGGTTTTTATGTTGGCCATGCACGTATGTAGGTTAAGGATAGTTATATGGATTCGGCTTATATACATTAGGTTTATGTACATGTCTTTTGATGTTATGGTTACGTACATGATAGATGATAGTTGATTAGCATGGCCATATGCACATGAGTCAGATAGTCAATAATGATGGCAACCTATGGTTGTATGGATTGTTATTGCTATTTTATGTTAGACAACTAGCTGATTAGGTTATATGTTGTTCATGAACATGATATATAGCTTATTGTCTTTATATGCTAATAACTTGATGATTAGGGTTATTTCATTGAGATATTGATGTTGTAATTTGGATTGGTTGTATGCGTGATTATTATATTCATTGCATTAAGGATGTTGATGTTATATGTATTGTTTTACCTGTTTTTACCTATTCATACAGTTATGGTTACGATATTAAGGTATGAGGCGACATATTTTTTATATTGTTTCTACTAATCTAGATTGATCATACATATGTGGTTTTTATGCACTAATGACAAATTCTTATGAGCTTATGATGTGAACATGTTAGTTAGTTACTGCTATAGATATCATGATTTATGTTTGAGTTGATATGTTGTGAAGTTGTATTGTGCTAACCTGGATTTATTATAAAGAAAAGATCACCTCCCCTGAGATACATCAAGGATTGAGTTTTCTTATATCATATATTTGGTACTTGATTGTTTGATTATGTTGTCTAGTTGACTTATTTAACATGCTATGGTTGGAAGTTGGTTGAATGTTTGATGAATTGCATAGTATTAGTATGTGTCCAAATGGTCTTGTTATAAGATTGTTGTACTTATACATATGTGTTGAGACAATTGATATTAACTTAAGTTTAGTAGGTGATAGTTGTAGCATTATGTCCAATGACTACGAGTTGAATATGGATTATGACATCATTGTTAGTATTGGTAAAGGTTTATTTCGAATTGATAGATATTATCATCTAAATATTTGGAACTTGTCGTTTACATGTGTGAGAAGTTACAAGAAACATGCTTGGTATTAGCCTGACAAAGTAATAGTCGATGTGTTTATATAACTAAGCCTCAGTTGCAACAAGGTAAAAAGGTAAAAGAAAGGAATTGGGAAAGAATTCCTTGGGCTATGTTTGGAAACCCTAATTCCAAACAAATGATTTCTTTTCACACATAGAGTATTCTTGAACTAGATTTGTCTGAAATTATGCGGATAGGTATTATATTCATGGACATGTATTTGACAGGTATATTAGCTAGTCTCTAGTTACAGGTGGATTTGTCAAAGGGATTGGAGTCCCTTGAGAGAGGACATGGACATGTTCAGATACAAGGCAATGTGCTTGGGAGAAAAAGATAAGGTATCTGGTGTATTGTTATGTTTATTTATTCACTGACATTTATATGTTTATGGTGGTATGATGCAGAGGATTTCATTGCAAAGAGATTTCCATGAAATGTTGAAGAAGGCTTAGGTTGAGCTTTCCTTTGGAATCATTGGAACCATGGGGATATCGTCATGGTGTCTATTGTTAGTCTTGTGCTTTTGGTCTTTTGTGATTTTCTTGCGCTTGATTTTTAGTTTTGTTATGTCTAGTGCATGATCATGCCACTTTGTTTGTGGTGTCGTATTGTTGTTGGTTTTCCATGGTCTTCTTCTAGTTTTCTTCTCAGTCTTTCCTTTATTGCTTTGAGAGTATTGGGAATTAGTTAGAAAAATATTAAATTAATGGAGCTTGGGGATAGTCACGTTGTACACAACACGTAATATAAGACTCAGATCAAGCTATGTGCATGAGTAAGCCCAACAAAAGGTAAGACTATGACAATCAGTTGGATTGGTTGGGTCCATTGTGGTAAATAGAAGGTTGAAGTAAATTAATGATAAAGGTAACACACAAGGTAAGGTAAATGGATCTAAGGCGTCAGATGCCTCGGCTATGTTAGGCATGACTATTCTTAATGTTGCCCATGTGTTGCATGAACAAAGGAATTTATCTTAACCCCTGGCCTCGATATCTGTTAATTATGTTATGATCATGATTATACCAATGTTTATATATGTATACATGTAGGTGTGTATGTATGTCATGTTTGAAAGGGTCATCATGGATCATGATTATTAATGCTAACATATATGTGTATGTGTGTGTGTGTATGTATTCATGTCATTGTCTGATAGAATCATGATTGTTTATGTTAATGTTTATGTATATGTATGTATCTATCCATGTATCTATGTCCCTATTCGATAGATCATCAAGAATTGTTCTTATGGTGGAATGTTTTCCTATGTAGGCAAATGGCATGAAGAAGTTCCTGGTTATGAGGAATCAAGTGGGAAGGGTAGTCATTGGAAGGGTAGTCATGACAAACATATGAGGTCAGTATCATGTGAATATTAATTTATATTGTATTCTTCTATTATGCCTATGCTTGTGTTATGGACATGTTATACCGAGGGATACATCAGAAAAATGAAAGTAGTGTGGTCTGTGAAATGATACGATAAGCATGGATAAGACACTGGAAGCAAGGCTTATTGATAAGGCTAATGTGGTTTTGGATGCATGGTACTAGTTTTGTGCATATGTTGTATATGAAGTGCTATGTATAGATGATGCTATGTAGATGTTGGATATGCAATCCTATGTACAGGTGGTGTTGAGTGTATGTTGTACATATGGTGCTATATACATATGGTGTTGTCTGCATGATCTTACAAGTGGTTCTATGTCCATGTAGTGGTGCGTACATTTGGTATTGTGTACACGTTGTATAGTGGTGCAGTGTGAATATAGCATTGTGTACATATTGTGCACATTGTGTCGAGTACATGTGATGTTCTGCACACGTTGTGTAGGTGGTGCTTTATACATGTGGTACTGGTGTACATGCGGGATTGATTTAATGTCGTACATGTTATCTTGCGGGTATGCGGTAATATTAATGTGCCTTGTGCATTCATGGTATCATGACATGGGGATTCATTATGTTGCACTCTATATACATATTTGTGTTGTGTTGTACACCGTTTCTAGGTGTATGTGTTATCTGTCAAGTGTAGGTGCATGTATTGCATGGTGTTGTATGCAGTTTGTGATTATATGTGTGTGATGGACACTATGTGTACATGCATGGTTGAGGAGAAGGTACTTGGTGATTGTCAGGAGTAGCAACCGATCCAAAGTGTGTACAGAGTAAATACAAAGATAGAAGCTAAGCATTGATTAAAGAATAAGTATCAATATTTTAGTTCAGTTTAATTATGCATATGATCTATGATTCTGGTTTATGATCGTTACATGTCATTTATGATGTTGTTCTATGATGATTGTGTTTTGAGCTAACCATATGTGATATGTTTAAGCATGATGTTTTGATCAAACAATTAGTTTGACTTGTTGTGACAGGAAGCGAACAAGATTGGAAGTGTACCTTATTTACGAGCCAAAAATGAGGTATGATTTGAAGTTATTTCAATTTATTTTAAATCTAATGGAACTTATGTAATTGGTACAAGAGGGATGGAATTTCAAGTTGGGTGGTTTATATCGACTGCAAGAATTAGCAGCAGCGAAGAAATTTAAACATAAAACATTATGTTGATAAAGCACTTCAGGAGCAAGGCATCAGGCACTGTTACCTAATGCTGTCTATTGATTGCCATTAACATGATATGAATGGTAAGATGGTTTTAAGGTAAGGATGTGCCTTATTTTTTGTATATTCAGGTGCAAGGAAGCATTTCTAAGCCATGGACCACCCAGGATAGGGGATGTCGAGGAACTTGGAAGGTGAGTGACTACACGGAAGGTGTGACCAAATTTCCTAAGTGACTATGTAGTAGAGAAGGGAAGGTCCTGGACATATTTGTTTTGGTAATTACCATTGCAGGATTGAATTAGGTGCACATTGGGATTGTGCCCCAAAAAAATGAGTTAGTAATTGTTCGTTAAGAGAACAAGTGGAACAATATTGCAGTGTTGGACATTGGATGTAGTTTTGACTGCAGCAGTGGATTTTGGACTTCCTACGAAGGAGGTGAATCCTGGTATTACTTTGACAGTGGAGGTGTGAGTCTCTAGATACCCTTGTTATCGATGAAATCATTGTATGCTCTATTTCCTGGTTTAGCAAACATGCATATGTGTATATGTGGTGATTGTAAATACTGTAATGAGTTGTGTCATAAAGCTCCAATATGTGCTTTGGTTTTTATCTAGTCATGTTATCAATATGATTTTATTTTGAGCATGTCATTCATTGTAAATAATACAATGAGTTATGCTATACATCTTGATGGCCATTATGTTTTGTTTTCAATAGTCTTGTTGGTTATAGGTGTCATTGAACACTAAGGATGTTGTCCCCCAAGGGGGAGGATTCTATAACAACCTTGTTGAAAATTCCATGTAAAAATATATAAGACCACGATTGATGGGATACATATTCCAAGTTGAATGTTGGGTAAGACATCCTAGTGTGGGTGTTCATTTTGTTTCTTATGGCTAAGGAATTTGGTAAAGGAAATGGCTAAGTCTTTGGAAAGGAAAAATGGCATTTTCGGGACATTTATTTATGGAAATAATGGAAATTAGGAGAAAAGTAAGGTGAAAGGTCACAGGTTGCATCTGATGATTAAGTTGAAGGAAAATGACGGAAAATGAAGAAAATAAGGCCTCATTGATAAAAAGGATTCTAAGGATAAGTTGACAGCTTTGATCAGTTCAATTTTGGAGCTCTCTTCTATTCTCTCTCTCTCTCTCTCAATCTTGCACACTTAGATTTTTCTTGGAGAACTTTGGCATTGGAGCAAGAAAGGTAGAGAAGGAAAGAGGAAGCAAAGATCTAGCGTGGAAAGGCAGGATCAAACAGCTACAACGAGATTCATTGCATGTATCGACTTGCATGTGTATTTTCCTTACTAGATTTGGCATGCATGGGATTGCATGTGGTTCTTTTCTATCATGACCATGGTTTTTCTAGGTGTGACAATGTTCTTCAGCCTAACATTGCCATTTATGATACCTTTGATGAGATGGGTTCTGATATTTGGTTTAAGTGGGATGGCTTGATGGATTCGAAGCTAAGTGGGATGGATCTCTGAAATGACAAACACATGGCCTAGGGGTTCTTGAACTAGACTATGGATAATGGTAAAGCCACTAGCCTTGTAGCCCGTGAGCCAAACTATGGGTTGCGGTAAAGAAAGGATTGTGTGCCTCGGTGGGCCTAGGAATCCTTCCCACTGAATGGCAAGATATATGGTGAATCCAACAGGTGGATTTCTCTTTATTGGTCCTAGTAGTCCCGCAATGGCATGTACAATATATCCTAGAGATTTTGTCTCAGTGTAAGGTCTAATCATCCCTGAATTAGAATATGATAAAGCATAAGAGCATAATGATAAAGCATAAGAGACTAGGAGGTAATCAAATTCCTCACAGTTTAGGTGGAGAACTCTAGTGAAATCCATGCTTATTTGGGGTTTTTGTTGTGTTCTATGAGTCCCACATTCATGATTGGGATATGGCACGGGATGATTGGCTGAAGAGAGACTTGGCTCAGCCAATATATGGTGGGGTGGAACATGGTAGTCCCATCTCGAGTTGGCTTATTGCATAATTACTGAAAGGTTATTTCTCCTTGTATTTTGATGGATTATATGTGGTCTATATGGTTGTAGTTTTATGAGTATTTAGGTTGTTATTATGTTGTTTATGGATATGTTTTATGACAATAGTTATGTATGGATGTCTTCATGTTTTTACTTGTAAATGAATCAACAATGTATCTATTAACTGATGGATGGAATGGAAATTAAAGTGATAAGGAAACAATGTTTCATGGTGAATCTCAAATAGGTATAAGACCCTTATACTAAGATCTGTTATTTACACATGTAGGCTGCGTATTTACTAAGTGTTTCAAAAAATGTCTTTCTTGTTTAGGCTTGGTTAGGTCAAGATCTTGATCAATTTTTTTTTAGATTCTTTGTCTTGCTGTCATTAATTGTCTTGGAAAGTGTCATCAATTTATAGGCAATAGTTTGTAGACTAGCCCTGAAAAAGTGGCTTCAATCTAGTAGTCCTTAGCACAAAATTGGCTGAAAAATACTACAGTCTCTCCCTTGTAGGCATTGTGGGAGAGACTATATTTTCCAGTTGCATAATGCCTTGTCATGGGAGAAAATTTGTGTTTAGTTCACTGAAATGCTAGGTTATCTCAGGGTTTTGGCACCTAGAGTGGTGGATTAGCTCGTGGGGGCCTTCAAGCACCTGAGGGTGGTAGGTAAGGTCTTGTTTTGTCTACTCCATTTCCTTAAGGTAACTTAGGAGGTTGATTTTCATCATAGTGGCCTCTTGCTCTTGTTTACCCTGGTTGGTATGTTACTTGCGTAGATGTGGAATGAGGGTATTACAATTTTATTTAATGGCTAGTTAAGGAATTTGAAATAAGCGATTAGGAATTTTACGTGCTAGTAAATTCCATAAACAAATTCTAATCATATGTATTTTTGCATGAGATATATTAGGTGATGTTACAAGTGGTATTAAAGAAAAAGGTTGTCGGATCGATACCTTCTAGGTTCTGTAAGAATGCGTAGTAGAGGTATGATGCTAATGGAGTGAAGTTTAGGTATGATAGTAACAAAAAATTCCATGGAAATATATGCAAAATAATGAATTTGGTTGAATATGCATGACAATGCTAATAACCACATTGAAGAATGGTAAGGCTAATCTCTACCTAAAGAATAACTGTGCTCATAACATTTGAGTCTTTATGTGGACAAAAGACAATAAGAAATTATGCTGCATTCTTTCTACCTATACCGTGAAGATGTTTGAATACTGATACTCACACTATAATTAGTGAGAGCGTGGGATATCTACCAAATATTTCATGCATAGTCTTATAATAAATGCTTAATGGTGCATTTAGATTAAAAAAAGTATAGTTACAATGCACTGCTTATAACAAAAGAATCAATGCATGTATTTTTTTGTGTGATAGCAAAGGAATGTAGAAAATTGGGGGTTATCTTTGAACATGACAATAGAATGTTTTAAAATACATTAGAAGAACCCATTTTAATATTGAATATAAATAATGAGGTAAGCGGTAGGTCTTGACTGTAATGATTAATCTTTTATTAAGTCTTGTTGTGGCTTTTAATTGAATTTATGATGGTTAGTAGTACTTAGTATTTAGTATATTGCACTACGTTTCATGAATTAGTATTGCATGTCATTATTGTTGGTAATTTCCATAGTAATGAATTGTATGCAATATTTTGACAAAATATTCTTCCAAGGTGTATTGCAATATGCATAGTTTGGTTTTTGAATTAAGATTATTAAAGGTTGTAAACAATGTGATAGTGGTAGTTCATTTCCATGTTATTGGTCTAAATGGTGTCAATACATTATTGAATTTGGGATTGATAGGATTGTTAGCATAAATGTTATCGACACTTACTTACTGATGATAAATCAATGTTTTTGTATGATTAATATTTATATAAGGTTTTATGCATATCCATGGAACTATGATGATTATGGAAGTGGATATTTGCTTAACAATTCATACATATGACTGGAAGTTCTTGAATGATAAAAGAACTTAGATCATTATAAAAGTAGTGTCTTTAAAGTGATTGATTTAATACCAATTCATTGTTATGTCAATAATAATAATAAAAAATGGAAAAGGGTTGTGGCTTTGCATATGAACATACATAAATTGTCCTTGGTAGGATGAGGGAAGATAAGATTATTTGATGGTTTGAGAATGTACCAAAATTCATGGGATGAAAAATATTATGTATGCTATACCAACTTAATCATAGAACTTGTAGTAATAAGATGTTGATTACATTGTTTGTTAAAACTTTAGAATTCCACAAATTAATTATTCAATGATAATTTTAGTTGGTATGCATCATATAATTAACACATATGGTGTGTTTATCCTCTGGAAATTCATCTAGTATGTGTGGTATTGTGGTGACACTACATGTTAAACCTAATCAGTTAATTCCATTTTGTTGTGGAAATTTGGTGTCTTCAACACTAAAACAAGAATTTTGGATAGCATCTTTAATCTATTAGCATTACTAATGGGTTTAGCCATGAAAAGCCTTGGTGATTGAGTTCAATTTAGTGATGTCTCATAACGACTATTCATTATATACATATGTGTAAGTGAAATTTCATTTTGAATGAATTAGAACTATGGTAAATGGAAATGATTGGATTAGAAGGTATACATCTTTTAAAGAGGTCTTCTTTACTTAACTATTGTTGGAAAACAACTTGATGGAAATTTTCTTTTAAAAGTTCTTTGGATGCAGTATTTTTTGTTATGATTACTCTTAATGCATGTAAATGGTTTATGAAATATGGGGAAGATGAATACCTTTCTACTTTATTGTAATATTGATAACATGAATGCATGTGAAAGTGAAAATGACAACATGTCTTGTAAATAACCGTTTTTTGTACATCTTGTTTTATCAAAAGCAATTGTGACTAATGTTGTTAGTGTGATTAAGAAGGGGTAGCCTAATGGTAGTATAGTAATGTCACTAAAATTATAGTACCACACAATATAAGGAACAGTGCAAGCTAAAAGGTTGCAATGTGATTTGCAACTGCAAATGTGGAGATATAATGTTTACCATTATGACATGCACAATTTGTGCATAGAGTATATAGTAATGTTTTTTTTAATTGCATGTTGATTAGTGGGGGTGGGGATGGGGGGTTTGGGGGGGAATTTTGAAATGAACATCACCTGTATGACATGATATACTAGGCATGATTTTCTATCAAAATTAATTTTACATATTATGGGTCCATGTTGAGGATAAAGTATGAATACATGATGTACATAATCGATAATGAGAATTTAACATATAAGATATGGGATAGTTGGGAAAGTCCCATGGAGGGCCATGGGTAGAGGGAATTTCCTACCCGTATTTCCTCTCACTAGATATAGATGATCTTAGTAAGGGAAAAGGGTCAGCTAGGAAGGTGAGAGGGGAGAATCTTGAGGAAACCCTATTAGCTTAAGGGCCTATTGGAGGAGGCCCAAAAAAAATAGATGTTGGGCTAAAATTCCTCAAGAATGGTGTTTTCAGAGGAATATGAACGATGTTGCCAAGAGGAATCCCAGACTGGACTCAGTATGGTTAGTAAAATTCTAGTTTGTACCCGGTGTGGTCAATGGAATCCTAGGTTGGACCCAGTGTGGTCATCATTAGTGAATTGTCTTAGATGTAAAATTGGCTCAATGTGGTTAGTGCACTAGTACAAAATGAGATATTAGTGACTATGTGACTAAAAAAGTTAGTCACCACAATTATTTCAAGTGAATTACTACTAGATTTGACCAATTTTGAGTGACCGAACTAAAAGTGACTAAATTAAATGGCTAATTTAGTCCAGGGATCAAATATATGACTAGAATTAAGTGACTCAACTAAAAGTGACTAAATTAAATGACTAATTTAGTGTAGGACTAAAATATATGACTAGAGAATACGTGACAAAATTAGAAATGATTAGCATAAATTAAAAATTATTAACGCTTTACGTGTAAGGACACATTATCATATTTATAATTGTTCATGTTGGATTAGACATATCTAGTTAGCATATTTATGGCATAGTAAACACTCTTCAGCTTAACATTAATGCATGAAACACCTTGATATTTAATCTATTTGATAATTGTGGAAAGGGTTTACAAATTTGCATCATGGTCAAATTTTGTTCTTCATACATTTATTTCTTACATTTTTTAAACGCATTTGACATTTTAAGTACACCCTTACATAATGATAACAATTCATTATTTTTAAGATTATCTTCACTATTTACGTGCTTTCCTTTTTATAGATGTATGATCAGTTTCTAATTTGAAATGCGCATCTTAACACACATTAACAAGATAGTGATCGAAGCCCAATAGTGCCACTATTTGTGCACTCTAGACACAATTTAGACAAAGCACATAATTCTTAAATGTTTGATGTTGACATGATATGGAATTTCTTATTATTCAGGGGTGATTTAAAACTTACATTGATCTCTAGCCTTATGGAAATTTGTTCTAAATACATGGTGGTTAATGTGTTCACACACTAATTAGTTGTAACTACACACTTTGGAATGTTACAAATACATCATTTGGGTCACAATTGTACATTTACAACCCAACTATAAATGGTTATAAATTGATGATAAATGGATGATATTTGAATGTTACAAATGTTTAAGTGGTCCACATTCAACTTTATTGTCTTCATTGTCCTTAGTAACAACGAAAAGTTTGAATATTTCCTTTATTTATCATTGCAAACACATAACTCTTTGACGTCTCAAACATAGTTAATAATTTTGGTGTATGAACTCTTAATTATGGAATGGTATCTTGATGATGATAAAAGAACTCCCAATCTCCAATGCTAATGAATGTGATGAATGAATGATCTAATCCATTACTTGTATAGACACAATTTACGATTCATTTTCTATTTTTATTGTGCCATTGTATATATGCTTCACTAGCATATCATGTTATATGGTTAATTGAGCAAGTTTTATTTTTCATTTTTCAATTATAATTCCGTTCCATGAATAAGCATATTTTTCTAATTAAAATCATTCAAAATTTGTTCATAATTCATGGCTTGTTTGACTATTCACACACTTATCCCTAACCTTTTACTTTGAGAGTGAGTATTTTCAAATCACTACTCTTTGTTAAGGAGATTTCCTTCATTACTCAAAGACCTAGCTTCGCTCAATTTTTATGGATTCCCCCCTTGGACAAGGATATCCTTCAGTGTAGTCAAAAGAGTGAGAGAAAGACAACAATGTGACATTGGGTGGCTTGCTTGAGAGTTGTCTTTTAGGTATTCTAGGTGGGGTTAAGACATATTTTTTTTCTGTGAGAGTGTTTGAGTGATGACACAATTTAGAAGATGCTTACAAGAAAATTAGTTTACCTTATTTCCATCACCTAAGCTACCTCCAATAAAATCATGAGGTTTTAATAACATCTAATTTTGATAAATAATTATTTCAATAAAATTAAAAAAAAAATAAGATTATTATTGTTATTGTTATTTTTTGAATATGGAAAAATAAACAACTATAGTGAGCTTCTACTTATGTGGTAGTGATCGATTCTATCCACTACCAAAATCACCTCCAAGAATACCCACATTACCTCTCACATGTTACACTAAGCTAATCTAATTTTAAACCAATAACATTATAAAAAATTCCTTAACAACCCATTCCATCATCAACTAATCCACACCAAGGACCAAATTAAAACTAACTTTTGATATTAAAAAATATAGCCATTTTATTTTATTTGAAAATCAATTTTAACACAATCACGTCCAAGTATACCCACATTACCTCACATGTGGTAGACTAATCTAATCTAAGTTGAAACTAATAATATTATAAACTTATTTTATAACATTATTGTAAATTTGCTACTATTTTTCACCAATTGAAAAATGGTTGTTTATATGCAAATTTTAGTTTTTTTAGTAACTAATTAGTAATTAGTTTAAGCTTGAATTTGAATAGATAACTTCTGAAAACAAATGGACAAATAAAGATTAGTGTAAAAATATAATTATTTCTTATTATAAAAGAGTGATGTTTCTTAAATTTGGATATTCTTTTGCCCACAGTAAAAGTTCATCGCTATTATGACCTATGTTTTTAGGATCTTGAGATTGATCCAACATGATATTGGATTTTGTAGACAAAATGATTCAACTTTCCAAGATAAGTACCTCACTTGGTTGAATGAAGGTTCTAGATGTAAGTAGTGTCACAACCTTAGGGAAACAGAACACTAAGGCATAAGAAAATATATCAGCACTTGTCCACTAAAAGAAAAAATTTCAATTCCACACTGGCCTCTCGGAGTACATTTCATTAGATGGATATCACACTCTGAGAGATGATTGTCTAATACAATGAGAAGTGTACATATATTGTCACAATTCCCCTCACAGTTAGATCCTATAGTTTTTTCCTACAATATTAATCATATTATACTATTTAATTATAAACTATGACTGTCAGATAATTATTAGCGTGAATAATTATTCTGAAATTTTTGTTTTAGTATTTCTATATACATGAAAATATACAGAAAAAAGGTACTTTTTGTGACTAGTTAATTTCGATTGAATATAAATACACAAGAAATTATGGTGCCTTTATGTTTCTCTAGTAGTTATCTGCTCAATGTAGCAATTGCTCCATTGTCCTCTACTGCTTTTGGTGAATTCCTCTTTGATGATGTCCATTCCCAATGCAATGGAGATTTATCCTCTATGTGTTTCTAAGCCAAAGGGAAGCTCCATAAGTAACAAAATAAAATTAGCCTCAAATATATTATTGGAGGCCAAAAATGTAGTAACTATATGAGAAGCTCAGAAGCACTACACATTAATCATCTTCCATTTAATATTGATTAATAATTTCTTTGCATGAGCATGTAATACTAAAGTGTCAAATAGGGAGATTTAAAGTTAGTCATCCATCTATATCACCTTTGAGAATGCTTAGTATTTAATACTTCCTATGACACACACAATAGATCACCAACTTCAAGGATAACAATTTAAACAAAACAAAATTGAAATTAAAATAAATTCTAAGAAGTCAAATGTGACTAATCTTGAGTCAAGAAAATACCTAGCCCTTCACATTAGCAAGGCATTCTTAGGCACTAAAACATAAAATCCTTCCATTGAATCATTTTTCACCTTTTCTTTAATTTCTTTAATTGATAAAATAACTTTCAAAAGAAGAAAAAAATCATTGGAAAAGGTCTCAAAATCCTAGCAAATGCTGGAGTGATTATGGTATCAATTGAATAGAAAGGCAATTGTTCGATATGATTTTAACTTGCAGAATATATTGAAGAATGTGAAGCTTTCTCATCCCTTTCTCCTAATCAATTTGTAATCATAGGTTCCAATCAAGTAAAAAATTTCCCTCCAAGATAGTTAAGGGATCACTTTGGAGAAGGAATTCTAGAAGCATTGGGATAATAGAAATGGAGTTAACTAGGAAGAAAATGATCAAGGCCTTCCGAAGTTCCTATGGGTTGAAGTTACACATACCACCATGTATGTTAAAAACCAATGCCTTCTCAAGCATTGGACTCCAAGACTCCCAAAGAAATGTTCACTAGTAAAAAATCCGATGTCTCTTGTTTTCAAATTTTTAGATGTCCTGTATATTTCCTTGTGCTAAAATAGAAAATAAGAAAATTGGGTGCGTCTGGGAAGAAAGGAATATTTGTGGGCTATAATGAAAATTATAAGGGATATAGAATTAATGTGGTTGGTCAAAAGGAAGTTGAGATAAGTCATGATGTCACCTTTGACAAAGATATGGCCCTTAGGCAGATCAACAACCTTCTTATCCTAAGGAAGGACAAAGAAGCTAACACCTGAAATCAAGGTGCAACAAAACAAGAAACGATGCCTGAAGTTGATAAACATATGGATCCTATTGATCCTCCTCCTCATGAGCCCTCCCTCCTTCAAAAGAAGACCCTCATGACTTGGGGAGACTCTCAAAGAGTCTGAGAGACAGATCTCACCAAGGGGGACTTTTCGTGAAAGCAAGAAGCCGAACAGGTATCAAGGATATTTGACCACCATGAGCACTATCATCCAAAATGAGCCTTCATCATTCAAAGAATCTGTGAAGCAACAAGTATGGAAGGATGTTCTCAATGAAGAATAGGAGTCAATTATGAAGAATGATGTTTGGGATGTGGTTCATAGACCCTAAACAAAATCGGTTGTGACCTCTAAGTGGCACTACGAAATCAAGCATGGAGTTGATGGAAGTGCAAAAAAGTTGAAGGGTCACTTTCTTGCTCGAGGATTCTCTTAAAAATAAAGGTGTAGATTACGATGATATATTTGGACCTATTTTCTAATACACCACCATCCACTTGATCATAGCCCTTTCTCCCTTGCAAGGATGGAACCTACATCAAATGGATGTCAAGAGCACTTTCTTGCATGGTTCAATCAAGGAGGAAGTTTGTGTGGAATAAACCGAGGGATTTGAGGTTCATGATTGGGAATCTCATGTATGCAAGTTGAAGAAATATCTATATGGATTGCAGCAATCACCTCGGGATTTATATGAGAGGATTGATAGCTATCTAATGAAGCTGGGATTCACTAGAAGTGAAGTCAATATGAACCTTTACTTTATGGTTGAAAATGATAAACCTCTCATTTTGGTACTTTATGTGGATGCCCTATTTTTGACAAGTGAAAACTCTCTCATTCACAAATGTAAGAGGGAGTCGGCTTCTGAATTTGAGATGAAGGACCTAGGACCAACCCACTATTTCCTAGGATTGGAGGCTTGGAAAAAGCCTGGTGAAATTTTCCTCTCTCAAGGAAAATATGTTGTGAAGATATTGGAAATATTTGGGATGGTGGACTGCAAGCCTGTGACTACTATGATGGAACTTAACTTTAAGAATTTATGTGGTAGTGTCTGGACAAGAATTAGAAAATTCTTCTAAGTATCGTCAACTCATAGGAGCACAGATGTTCTTGGTGAAATCTCGTCAAGATATATGTTTTGCAGTTAACATATTGAGACAATATATGGTTGAACCTCATCATATACATCTAATTGGTGCTAAGAATCTTATGAGATATCTTCAAGGCACAATCACTCATGGACTAAGATACACTATTGGATATGTGAGGTTGCATGGTTATTCTAAGCCTAATTGGTTGGAAGTGTGATGGATTGCAAGAGCACTTGTGGATGCTATTTTTATTTGGGTTGTTCTTCGATATCATGGATGAGCAAGAAGCAGAAATTGGTTGCCTTGAGCACCGTCGAGGCCGAATACATAGCTCTAGTATGGCCTCCTGTGAAGCTATCTAGTTGAGGAAGATCTTCAGTGAGAAGTTTAGACATGTGCTGGATACCACTGTGATCCTCTGTAAAAACCATAGTGGGATCTGATTATCATAGAATCCCATGTTTCATGGTCGTTGCAACCATATAGATATCAGGTACAATAAGGAGCAATAAGGCTCCATCACATTGGGAATCATGACTAGGTTGTTGATATTCTAATAAATCCCCTAGGGAAGGTGATGTTCTTGGCCTTCGAATAATGACTTGGAGTCATGGAGAGACCCTCTTATGAGCGTCCTATATGAGATTGACATTGAACTCTGGGAACTCCGGGTTGCTTTGGGTACTTCTTGGTGCGATGAGCAAGCATAGGGTGACTAGTTCAGCCTTCCCCTAGTGATTTGATGTCTACATGGTGAGTGGTTTAGCCTTCCCCTGCG
The DNA here is from genome assembly GCA_000404065.3 of Pinus taeda. NCBI lineage: Eukaryota > Viridiplantae > Streptophyta > Pinopsida > Pinales > Pinaceae > Pinus > Pinus taeda. The sequence continues at coordinate 18,326 of APFE031505966.1, forward strand.
ATGCCCCTTAGCGAAATGTAGGTAGGATGAGTGGTTCATCCTTCTCCTACTGAGACATCCTACCCATGCAGTCAAGGACTCATGGGAAGTACCTCTCATCTTTCCAATGAGTAGAGAAATGAGGATAGGGACCATAGTAATACTAATTGACGCATCAGGTACTACCATACTCCCTAGGATGACTGATATTTATCTAGGATCGATTGGAATTGACTTCAGGTTAGTAAGAGTGGTATGAGACACTCTCTTTTGATTGGAACTGACTTCGAGTCAATAAGAGTACTATGACACACTCTCCTTTGATTGGGACTGACTTCGGGTCACTAGAGAATGATATGATACATTATCGATGACTTCTTCTTCTTCATAGTTTAGTAGAGCAGAGAAGTGCATTGATGGCAGAGATAGTACAGATTGGAAGATGGACTAGTAGAGGGAGTTCTCCCTAGTTGAGACAGAGTGTTAAAAATGGAAACTAGGGCCAAACTCCACACAGGTCATCTTATTTATGACAATTGATATTTTTCTTGGATTCCTCTCTCTAAGAAGTGTAGGATTGATTTAAATATCATCCAATTGTAACATGTACAAATGAATTTATGAATTTGTTTTTATTATGGTCAAATTGTTAAGGTCATCCAACAAACTTATGTAGGCTAAGAAGCCCAACAATCACGTCTATTCATTCTCAACATTACATATAAATAGAAGGTGACTTAGCCTCATTTGGACACACTCATCTTGACACTTCTCTCTCTCTCTCTCTCTTTCCCCTCATTCATTGGGTATGGATTTCTGGGGCTCTCTCTCTTTCCACACTTTTGAAATTTTAGGAGACCAAAATTTTAGATAGTTTGACCAAGCGTTGACCAGCATGCACTAACCTCCTTTGAATTTTGTTTTGTGAATGCTATCTCTATTTGGGAAGGCTGCATTTATGGGCACAAAAATCAAGGCTAAACATTGATTGTTGATCAACATTTACTACAGCTAGGGCTAACCACTAGTGGGTTGTTTGACCAGACTTTGATCGGACTGAATTTGACTATTTTGAGGGTTGTTTTATCTTGTTTTTTTGAGGCCGAAGTTTAATGAAATTGACCAATTTGCTGAGGGTCAAAACTTCCATGTTGACTAACGTTGAATTTTCTGGTTTGGGCTCTTTTGCTGCTATTATAAATTATCATATTTGTAAATTATACTATCTCTCTTTTCTTAACCATTGAAGACTAAAATAAGAATTGTTCAAGGGTTTCCCCACATTGGGGTTTGTCCCTGGATGGTGCCACATATTGTGTCCTCTTGCCTTGGCTTGTCTTCTACTATTTATGTTTATGTTCTATCTACATTTTACTATCATGTTGATGTGATTTCTAATCTAAATATTGATATAGGGCTAATAAATAAATTGAAGTGAAATTTATCTAAAGCATAGAACTAGTATTGTTTCCTAAAATTAACAAGATGATTGATGTCATAAAATGGTGCATTGCATCCTTCAATATATGTCACAGAACTCCTCTCATCTACAAAAATAAGAGTCCTCTCGAACTTCCTGATATCCATCTCACTCATCCTGAAATAAGTGGATATTTCCATGGGTGACAAAGTTTTCTTTGGGATTTAATAAAAGGAGTTATCACTAAAAAAAATAATACAGTGTAGCATAATAGTTATCAGTGGGAGGAACAACCCTACCAAGCTACTTCCTAACTAGATCAATATACTCCTAAATTACCTCTTCTAACGAACAAAAGATGACCTCAACTACCTATAGAGTCTACCTATGCATGGTAGCAATGAAAACACTGTAAAAGAAAACATCTACAACAATGTTTGTCAATCTCTTCTTCTAGTCAAGGGAATGCCCATATTTTGAAAAGTATCAAGCAGGTCAGTGTCCACCTCATCGAGCGTCCTCTGCTTCTTCGACTCTCTCTGTTTAGTTTGAGAATAAGAGAAAAGTTATTGGAAATTGATGGGTGGGTAAAAGTTATCAGGGAATTTGGGTTCTTCCATTTTTAATCATTGTCTGTAAGGATTGAGTATAAATTGAGAGAGCCATCTAGGTTCTTTCTTTTTAGCTAGAATTTACCTAAGCATTGGAGAGTTTTAAGGTTTAATGGATCTAAGTATATTCTACTTAAAATATAGTAACATGGTTTAAAAGCATAGGCATTGAGATCAAAATCTAAGGATGAAACAAAACAGATTTTATGTTTGTGATTACAATTTTTTTAGCAAAGTTTGAGGAAGGTCTAGTATTTGCATCCTACCAAAAAATTGAGATCAAAATCTAAGGATGAAGCAATAAATATTTTATGTTCATGATTAAAAATAAATTAATTTCATGTAACAAAGTTTGAGGAAGGTCTAGTATTTGCATCCTACTAGAATATTTGCTTGCATCACTCGAGCCCTTTGAATTTGGGCACTGTATAGTTCATTGCACATAGGATCAGCCACTAAAAAAAGGGGTGAAAAGAAAAACTAAAATTTCTTGCATTTCAACACTAGAAAAGTTAGAGAGGAGCCAACTGATCTGTATAGTAAGGACATTCAAAATGGTTACTTTTTCATTGTTAATCATTAAACTGTTTATATAATAAGCATAAGCAAAATTCTTACTTGTGCATTGTCTTTTGATGATTTGTTGGCCGCAATCAAGATCTACATTACCATAATCATTAAACCCTTAAATCTAGATGATATTTATGCTTTGATTGTATAAACCCTCGAAAATGTTTACCCTATTTACCCATAAGAGGAAAAAATCATCTTTAGTGAAAGGGAAGAACTCTCGAGAGTCCAAATTCAAACCCATAACAAAATCTTACATTATCATAATCATTAAACCCTCAACTCTAGATGAAATTTATGCTTTGATCATATAAACCCTTGAACCTTTTACCTTGTTTACCCATAACAACAAAAATCATCTTTATTAAAACGGAAGAACTCTCAAAAGTCAAAATTCATACCCATGTGCAAATGACCAACATCTACACACCTAATGACCTTGTGTGTCCTCCATCTAATCATTGATGCTCGCCTCAGGTGTTTCCCATGAAAACTCCATCTAGGGTTAGGATCCAAAGAAATCCATAGATTACATTTATGTTCTTCCTTCTTCTGGAATTTCCTTGCAGATATCAACAAGGTAGAGTAAAATGTAGTGCTACAATGTCATGTTATAATATATGAATATTTTATTTGAACCCAATGCTAAACTGGAAATGAAAATGAAAATAAATATTTATAATGGAAAAATAAAAGGAATATTTATAATATAAAATAAAATATATAAATTGCAATTGGGTTAAATGATTTACTTTTCATAAGAATTTGTTATTTTTGGGTAAGATGCTAATTAAAGAGAAGAAGAAGAAGTTAAAAATGATATTAGGATGAGTGTAAACATTTAAATATGATCTCAATTAATAACAAAAAGTTAAATTAATAAAAATAATAAAATTCAGAAGAATAAGAAGTAAAAAATGATATTGGGGTGAGTGTAAACATTTAAAGATGACCTCAATTAATAATAAAAAGTTAAATTAATAAGAATAATAAAATTCAATTTGTTATATTTTGATTTTGTTATTAACTTGTCAATAGACTTTATTGCAATACCTTCAGCCAATACCATGGCTTATAAATACTACAAGTCCAAAAACCATAACTTATTTCACAACCAAAATATTTTATAACAACATGAGAACATTCTTAACCATTGATATTCACCCGCACATTATGGTAGATATTATAAACTTGTAAAAAATAGCCTTTGTTACAATACCATGGATTATCCATACCACATGCCCAAGAACCATAAATTATTTCACAATCAAAATATTTTATAACAATATGACAAGATTGTTAACCATGGATATTCACCCTCACTTTACCATGGATATTAACTTGTAAATCAACTTTGTTACAATACCATGGGCCAATACAATGGTTTATCAATACCACCTGTAAAAAAACTATAACCTATTTCATAGTAAAAATATGTTATTTTAATTTAATTTTACAACATTTTTTTCATTGAATTTAAAAGGGAAAATGTTACAATTTGAGATATATTTAAACCCTCTATCTTGAGGACTACTAAAAATATTCCCATAGAAATTAAATTAAGGTTTTAATAAAATTAAGCTAAGATGGATCTATGTTCATTATATATATATAGAGAGAGAGAGAAATGACATAGATCCTTCTTAGCTAAGGATACAAGGGATGAGAGCAAGCAAATTGACTAATTATAATATACTAAATATATTGCATGAGTTTTTAAAGTTTTTCATTATTTTATTTGATTGATCCAAAATATAGGTTTAATATTTAACAATCAATTTTTTTTTTTTAATTTAAATAATTTCTTAAATGAAATACAATGTAATCAAATTTAAGAGAGAGTTGGGGAGGGGGCGGAGAAAGGGAGGGAGATAGTGAAAAAGTTGGATATCAGAGAGAGAGGGGAAGAGAGAGTGAGATGGGAGAGATGGAGCAAGAGAGAAGAGAGAGAGAGAGAGAGAGAGAGAGAGAGAGAGAGAGAGAGAGAAATGGAGTTGGAGTGGGAGAGGGAAGGAGTTAAGAACAAATACATAGAGAGATAAAGGTGGACAGAGAGAGGAGTGAGAAGGGAGAGATGGAGAGAGCGAGAGGAATGAGAAAGGAGAGATGGAGAGAGAGTGAGGGAGAGAGGAGAGGAGGGAAGAGGAAGAAGAGGAAATGATAGAGATAGGGAGAGAAGGGGAAGGGAGATAGATTGAGAAGGACAGGTAGGAGGGGAGATAGTGACAGATTTGGCCATAAGAGGGAGGGAGTGAGGGAGAGTGATTTTGGTGGGAGAGATAGAGGGAGGTGGGAGATAAGGGATATAGAGGAAGGAAGATAGAGATGAGGAGAGAGAGATGGTATTGGATGGGACATGAGAGGGCGGAAATATGTAAAACATAGAGGAAGAAAGGTGGAGAGAGGGGGGGTGACAAGGGAGTCATGGAGAGAGAGTGAGGGAGGGAGGAGAGTGGGAAGGAATAGAGAGAAAGATATAGATAGAGAGGGAGAGAAGGGAAAGAGAGAGATAGGCAAAGAAGGGAAGAGAGGGAGAGAGAGTGTGTGTATGTTTGGGGGATGAGATAGAGAGAAGGAATAAAAAGGAGACGCAAATAAAAATATAGATATTATATAGCATTATATAACCAACCTAGATCCATATTAGCCTTATAATTATCAAGTGCTGAGAGTGATTCAATCTCTTGAGCTGCAAACATTTCCTCAAAATTTTCACTAAAAAAAAAAAAGTTTGCATGTCGAGAGATTGGATCCATCTCGGCACTTGATAGTTCCATGATTAAGATAGATCTACGTTAGATAATATGATATTAAAGTATTTTTTATTTGATATTATAATGTTAAAAATTAAAATTGTTTTTCGAATTAATTTCAAATTGAAACTACATCCAATTAGATTCAATGACTAGATTTTTAAAAAATAGATAAAATAATTTTTTTATTTAAAAATATATATTTTTAAAGTTACAAATTAATGGAGATAATTAATAAAAATTGGTCTCACCTATACACCATGTGAGGAAAATAAGTGTTTAAGGAAGGATACTATTTCAACCAATCTTTAATAACCTTTCAATCCCCTATCACTTCCAAGTTTAGATTGCTTGACACAATTAAGATGACTATCATAAAAAAAATGATTCATATTATTGTAGTACTTGTTAGTTAGTTTTATTTTTTATCTTAGACTAAATTATCCATTCATGTTAGTCATTTTTAGTTGTATTACTTATTAGCTAGTCAGATATTTTAACCGGTGACTAAATTAGTGATTTATGTTAGTCATTTTTAGTTCGCTCACTTAAGATTGCTCATTTTTTGTAGTATTTCCCTTGGAAAAGCAATGGTGACTAATTATTTTAGTCACGTAGTCACTAATTTCTCATTTTCTACTAGTGTAATAACATTATAAAAATGCCTTAACAACCCATTCCATCATCAACTAATCCACAACATGGAGCAAATTAAAACTAACTTTTAAGATTAAAAAATATAACCATTTCATTTGATCTGAAAATCAATTTTAATATCTTATTTTAGGAAACTCAGTAAAATAAAATTTAATGTGAAAAGTGGGAGTAAAATTTAGTATGTGAAATGATATGAAAATAGTTTATTATAATCCACTAGCCTATTATGAACTATTTAGGCTCATGTGCCCAAATCAGCTCAAGTAAAATTCATTTGCAAGTGAAAGTAGTATAAATAAACATTTCACTAAATTGTTATAACAAGTTCGATGCTACGTGTAAAAATTGACATTTTGATTATGGAAAGAAATGAACAGGGGCTCATATGAAACGAACAAAAGCTTTAGATTGAATTTATTGCAACACATGCATGTTAGATCAAGAAGTGTATCCAATTTATATAATTTTGCAAGTCATCTTCTCATGCTTACCTTGATTTAGATCTAAATTGTTGAGATTCCTAGGTATTTTTCACTCTTTGTTTTCTCTTTTTAGCAATTCAAATTTTCTTGCTTTATTTTTGAGTTCTTCCTCTACTCTTATTTTCTCATCGATTTTTTCGTTCTTATTGAGGATGTTTTGCCACCATGGTTTAACTGTGTGGACTAGAATTTAATCAATCACGAAGGAAATAAAATGACTAAAATGTAGAGGTGGTAAATTTGGGGTTTAGGGTGATTTGGTGGTAAACCCTAGGGGTTATAGATTAGATCCATGATAATTGTAATTGTTTTACAACTTGGCACTGTTTATGGGATGGTAGCATTGATCTAGATCTCATTGGTAAGGCTAGATTTTCAGTGATCTGCTCGATATTGTCCTGTTTTATTTGCATTAAGTTGTGTCACCATAATGGTGCCCACTCCTCCCAACAGAGCATAGGGAAGCGACCTCGTTTCTACTGGTTGGGTGTAGTTACTGCCCGATCTTATTGGGAGGGAGTTGGTACCAAGTGGGGAAAAGACAATGCGTAGCAGTGGAGGAAGATTAATGAAAATGTGAGGCGGGAGATTATTAATCACATATCTCTACGGCATCCCAACATAGTTTGCTTCAAGGAGGTATAGTTGAATCCCACCCATCTAGCTATACGCATGGAATATGCAGTAGGTGGGCATATGCAACAAGTGGGGCTACCAGGCGAGATGTTTCAGTGAGGTTGAGTTTTTTCCCTCTCTCTATGTGTATTCATCCAATACCTAGACAATAAGGAGTACACTGAACATTAATGTGAAGAATGAGGAAGGTAGAGAAACTTTAGTTGTAGCTTAGTTTGGACCTGCAAAGCATAAGCCAGGGTTTAATATTTTGTGAGTAAGTCTAGATTCCATGCATTTTTCTAAAACACCATTCTATTTGAATCCAATTTATATGCATTTATTCAATAAATTTCTTTTTTTCTCTTTCCATGATCTAAAGTTCCAGCATTTTTACAAATTACGACCTTGTTTACAACTCAGGTATTAGATATATATGGATCTAAGCATTCCTTCTGTATAATTTATTTATGAATAATGTTTCTCATTTGATAAATCTTTTATATAGTTCTTTTGCAAATAAAATTTTCAACACCAAAAATGTTTTAGCCATCTCTAGCCAAATATCAAAGTATCCATAAGATTAAACATGTTCCATAGCGTGTGCGTTCTAGCCTCTAGAACATCCAAATCTCCCCATATCCTGCTTTTCAAGCAAACTAGTTTTTATTATTTTTAAAATCCTTCCACATTATGAGTTCTTATTGAGAATCTAGGTATTCTTTGAGTGGTCATTTTATTTTTATCTCGAACTCCTAGACACTTGGATTTATGTAGGTTGGTCATTTTATTTTTATCCCAAACTCTCAGACATTTTGGGTATTCTTTAACTAATCATTTTATTTTTATCTTGAACTCTTACACATTTGAACTTACGTACATTGCTCATTTTACTTTTATTCCAAACTCCCAAACATTTGGACTTACATAGATTATGCATTTTAATAAACTTGTTTTTTTTGGTTTCCAATTTTTTTATTATATTTTGTTAAAATTCCACTTAGACTCCCAACACCTATAACATCTCGATTTCAATCTATGTTAAGAACTTTTATGGGTAATGTAATAAAGTTTTGGATTAAAAAACAATGTATTTATGTAAACCTTTTAAATTTAAATATATATTATTTATACTGTTATTATTTATCTACTATTCTTATTTATTTATTGCTATTATCATTTAGTTAATATTATTACTTATTATTATTCTTTACCTTTTACATATTATTATTTATTGTGCCGAGAGGCACTCTACAACCCAATATGGGTAGATATCAACATAAATGTAAATGTAAATGTACACATAAACATTTAGCATTTTTAATCTAATGTCCAGTCCAATTTAGAAATCAATCTAATTATTATTATATATAAAAACAATCTACATTTAAAATATAAAGAGGCTAATGAACCTCAAAAAATAGTATAGTAAATTAAATAAAGGTATAAATAAAGTGGAGGTATGGTAAATAAATAAAACCTTTTTTTATACTTACTCCAAAGGTATAGTAAATAAATATAAATATAAATAAATTAGAGGTATGGTAAATAAATAAAACCACTTTTTATAGTTTGTCCATAAACCTCTTTGTATTACGAAGACTCGTAAGGAGGTTTTATTTAGGTGAAGGCTATTGGCCAAATACTATTTTGGTACCATGGACCAAATACCATATTTATAAATAGGTATGATAAATTAGTAAAAATATAAATAAACAAGAAGTATGGTAAATAAATAATTTTTTTTTTTTATATTTACTCCATAATTCACTTTATATTTACGAACACTCAAAAAAGAGGTTTTATTTAGGTAAACCGTATGGGCCAAATTATTATTAATACCATCCAAAAGAACATTATTAACCCTAATAATAAAAATGAATATGGCACATGGTATTGACCCATGGTATTGACCCAAGGTATTCGCGTGGAATGTAGCCTATTTAAAGGGGGAATTAAACCAACATAGATCCATCTTTAATATGGATCTACTAAGCATATAGAGTGAAAATTTGTTTGTTCCATTTGGTGCTTGGTAGATCCAGAGTAAAGATGGATCCATCCAAAAGAACATTATTAACCCTAATATTAATATTAATAAAAATAAATATGGCACATGGTATTGACCCATGGTATTGACCCAAGGTATTCGCGTGGAATGTAGCCTATTTAAAGGGAGAATTAAACCAACATAGATCCATATTTAATATGGATCTACTAAGCATATAGAGTGAAAATTTATTTTTTCCATCTTGGTGCTTGGTAGATCCAGAGTAAAGATGGATCTATGCTGGTTTACTTATTACTATTTACATTTACTTATTTTCTATCTTTAAATTTTAAAACATGTGGTATAAATTACATATTTATTTTTTATGAGTTTTTTAATATGTTTTATAAATTACATACCTCACATTGATTACATCTTCAAATATTATGCATGCTTCATAAATTGTATCTTTCAATTAGATTATAGTTGTCATTGAAAGCCATAATATATATGCCCTCATTTGAGGCTAATGATGGATGATTGTAATGAGAAATTTGAAGCTTATGATTTTAATTTAAAATTGGGTCATTATATAACGAGATTTATTTTTGTGATGAAAGATGTGAGGCTAATCATGTTGATTATAGTCCATAATATTAGGATCTTAAATTAGAAATTTACCAGGATATGATGAGCAATTCCTTAAAATTCATTATACAAGATGGCCCTTAATATTTGACTATAGGAGTTATGGTTTAATTTTTATCTCTATTTGACTTTATGACATCAAATTGTCTATGATGATTAATGCAGGAAACATGTATGAAGAATAAGAACAAGAAATTCCAGTTACCAAGAACATTGTTCTAGGTAAACAATGTTACCCAAGAATGAAAAAAATCAATGTCATTGCCATGTTCATTGGTTTGACCATGAATATCAAGTTGCATGCATGCTTGTAGAAGCTCTATTCTCACTGCACTTAAGCTTTGGGATCGAGGATCATGTCTAGTAAGAGGGTAGCAGATGTGCATGATTTCATGGAATAAGGAAATGCATGTACCAATGAGAAGCATATGTTGATACATGACATCCTTTCGACTGTTCTAGCTAGAGAAAATTATATGGCAGGAAGCAATGCTCCATTACTCTTTTTTATCATCTCTTATTTCTGAGTTATAATGCTTCTATTGTACCATTTCATTAGGCCTATGCCATGTAAACATCAAGTTGAGTTAATTTTACATTTCATATCCAATATATTCAACAACTGAATATTTTTTTTTTCGTTATGTAGGTTTGATGATGGGATGACACACTGAGAAATAGTGGCAATGTAAAAGAAACACTCCCAAAAGAAAGAGGTTGAACATAACATTTTCTTATTCTAATTCAATCGCTAGAACTACAGGTTACTTTGTTACCTGATATTTCAAATGCATGTTGAAAGGGTATGCGAGAAAGAAGTATGGAAATCTTCAAAAGGCTCTTAAATAATGCTTGGCTTGGTATTTGGTCCTCCTTTAAGTTCTTAAAAACAATTTTCTCATTTGTAATATATTGTTTGTTCAATGGTATTAGTGTCCATAATCATTTCACTCTTAATTTCTCAGTCTATTTATTGAAACTGTATCTGATTTTCCATTTAAAGAGTGTAATATGTTGTTGAACTTTACTAAAGAAAAGTGGCATATTTCAGATAGTCCTAAAAGGAGTATACAAAATTATTTTAAGCTCTGATATAAATATTGGAAGAGTTTGTGCCACTAAGGATTTTTTTGTAAGTTGTTTGAGATCAGTGCTATATATTGTTTCAATTATTTTTTAAGTGGAAAAATTAAAAATTATTTGAGCATAGGTTGTCCATCGATGTTTTTAATGTTGTGATTCTTTCACCTCATGGTTATTTTTGGGCAGCAAATGTTTTAGTAATGTCTGACAATACATCAATTGATAGGTAAATAATTTTTTTATAATTGCAATGTTCATTCCATGATATCCTCTCTTTATTGTTTGATTATATTTAAGTGTCACTTTTGATTTTTCTTTGCATTTTAACTATGAAATTGAAAATAATTGGTATCATGTCCATTTAAACCACAACCAAAGATTGAACATGAAACTAGTATTACACGATATTGATTGAAATAATGTTAGTTGTTTTGTGTCAAAATATTTTCATCGCTATTAGAAAAGTTTACTTTCATGTTGTTATTTGAGCACATGTTTTTTATATTCTTGACGAAGTTCATGCGTTAGAGAATGAGATGTTGTTACAAATAAAAAAAGAAGGATTAGACATCACACCTCAAATTATTTGTTTTCAAATTTATTTATATCTTAAGATTTTTAGAAACTAACTTAGTTATCATGATTGTTCCTAAGCTTTCCCTAAAGGTTAAGTTACTAAGGTGCTATTTTCTATGGTGACATTTTATTTTCTTTGTTTATATAGGTCATCGAACCACATAGTGGCCACTATCGCTCAATGAAAGAAATGTTATTCCATCTTCTTGCTTTTATGGGGGGAAATGACTTTAACATTGTTCATGTTGAGGTATATGTTATATAAATCCTTTATGCTATACTTTAGTTTACAGTCTAGAGTTCATCGTATTTCATGTATTACACTCTGCACTATATCTTCTTTTTTTTCAGAAAGGAACTCAGTATTGATGGTCAGAGGTAGGATTTGAAGAAAGAGGAAAACAATAACACTCGGGTGAAAAATGAAAAAAGAGAGAGAATAGAACCAATCTAGTGATACGCTTAAAACTAATATCCCACATAAGACACACACATAGAGATTGATGGTAAAGTCTTTAGAGTTGGTGAATTCACTTTCAATTCTTTGGCAACATGAAGAAAATGCTATGTAGTGATGAAACAATTCATGTGTAAATTGTAGTCTAGCCAATATTAAGTTGTAAACTCATTTTTAATACTTAACATTTCATATAATATAATTTATGCAGTTGAAATTATTTATAGTTGCACTTGATATTGTTTAGTATTGTAATTAATATACGTAACTTTTCATTTTCATATTAGATGAACCAATGCACATTGTATAACATATTCTTAATTTAGTCAGAAAATCATACTAACTAATTTATGTTAATTAAAAATAAGCACATAAAATCAATCGAAAACTACTAAATTAGTAGTTTATATTGAATAACTATGAACACAAACAAAATGAATATACAACTAAATTAGTCGTTTACAATAATTATTAATGAAAATAAATGACATGAATATAAACTATTAAATTAGTCATTTATATAATGAATATCAAATTACTAAAAAAAGATAAATGACTGCTGCAAATGATAAATTTGTGATTACAAATGATGTCCAACTAAATTTTGCATATATACAACTATTAGTAGCTAATTTACAGTATCTTATAACACGATCAAAATTTAGTCATATTTCTTTGGTCATTAATTGGTTTCAAACCATGATTAAAATTTGCATGCATATGACTATTAGTAGCTAATTTACAGTATCTTATAACACGACCAATATTTTGGTCATATTTCTTTGGTAATTAATTTGATTTTTTGGGTTTCCATATAGTAATATATTTTGTATATTTGGTCATCAATTGTGGAAATCAATGACTAAATTAAAAACCAAACTAATGACTAAATATACTACTAAACGATGAAATTGAGACAACCAATTCATGACTAAGCTAAAAATGACTAAAAGTTGGTCGCGTTATAAGATACTGTAAATTAGCTACTACTAGTCACCGACTAAAAAATGGTCATTTATATGAAAATTTTAGTCATTTTTTAGTAACTAATTATCCCTTCTGTACTAGTGGTGGAAACTAGTTCTTATTGGTTCGGAGGAGCATTATTTTTCCCTCAATGGTTATCATGGAAAACCAACTTTAATAGAAGATAATTGATGTTTTTAAATGATTTTTTGTATATTTGTGTAAGAATGTTTTGTACATCTTGATAGGAAATGAGCCTAATGCTTGGGAAGGAAATTATGTAAGTGTAGTTCATCTATTATATTATTAGTCTTTTGGATGTCTTAGTGGGGGCTAAGACAGTATGAACTTGGTACAATTATGACTTATTTGATCACTTCAATGATTAGAGATATAAGTGCTCTCTATGTATTCGTAGAGGTACTATGATAAATGATTGAAGTTTAAAATATTGTGAATACCATTTGATTTAAAATGTTATGACTAATGTGATTATGTTTGATTTGATAATAATATGCTATAGGCTGCTTGCAATGGACGATGATAAATCACTCTAGGTGATTGTTGTCAGGCTAAAGAACCACTCTTAGAATGATTTCCACAACTGATAAAGCACTTGTAAAATTATTGCATGAAATGGCCATGATTTCCAAGAATATTGGAAAGTAACAAAATGTTGATATAGAGATATTGTTTTTTCTTTATGAAATTCAATAATGGAACTATAATTGAAAGTGAAAATTGAATATTTTGTAGCTACAAATGTTTATGACTATTAATAAAACATTATGTTTTTTTACTTATTGGTATTTCCTAGAAAAGAAATCCTTCATTTTGAAGGGGAATGATCCGCTTATGGTTTTTATGGTTAGAGAACTGTTATGACTCAGATATACTTCATGATTTAAATATAATTTAGAAAGCAACAATGTGAAGATAGAATAAACCTAAATGAAAATAAAAAGTTCTAGTGGGAGATAAAATCGAGAAAACATGTATTAATAAAGAAAAAAGGAAGAGACAAACATTGAGGACGATGCTATCTTTAAGTGAGGAGTATGTAATATCCCTGTAGTTGAAATATAATTTTTCACATTAGCATTTATAATTTAATAATATGGAAAAAAAATTATTAAATACATTTCATGCTCCGGATAAGTAAATGCAAAGATTTAGTTGGGGTTTAGGAACGGTTTGAACTACCTTACGACCTAGTCCATGACAAAATCTAGAGGGAGGGGTATATGAGGATGCTAATCTTGTACTCAAGGATTAAAAAATTTGGAAAAGATAAATACAAATCCTATGAAATTTTTGGTCTGCTTGTTGGGAAAATATTGTAGTGAAAAATATTATGAAATTGCTCCTAACAAAAATGTAGATTCATTTGTTTTATGGAGTTGTAGCATTAGTATTTCTTGCGTTCCTACTTACTGTGATTGATAAAAATAGAAATAGTACTGCAAATAAAATCCAATTATCGTGCATGGAGGGAATCTCAATGGTAGAAATTTGTGGATGGTTTTCACAATGACACCACAATTGTGTATGTTGTCTCATGATCAATCATAGCCACTAAGAGAAGAGTATTGTCACCAAACTACACTAAAGAGAGAAGTAAATACGGGTTTTGGTTGAAAATAATAGATAATCCTTGGGTTGTTCTTTCAAAAATAACATGTTTTTTTTGTGCTTATTTATGATGAAAACCAAATATATGTTATTATTGCCTGAAATCATGGAAACAGTTATTGTGATTTCTCTTTGAGAAGAATATGTGTTCTTTTACACATAAATAATATTTATTACACAAGCTTTCTAGAAGATGTGTGTATATATACACAGAAATAACACCTATTATATTATTTTTCTTGAAAAAAATATGAATTATATACATACAAAAAATTAATAGATGTTGTGTTAATTTTTCTTAAAAACGAATAGGTGGTTATATGCACAAAAGAAATAGATATTAGGTATGTTTCTTTTGGTACAATAATCTTCGTTGACATGCATAAATATCATAGTTGTTGGACTAGTTTCATTTGGAAAAGATTGTATATTTGCATGTATGAAAGAATAGCTATTCTATTATATTTCTTGGAAAATATTATGTATTTAAATGTATAGAAAGAATATATATTGTGTTAGAGAAATATGTTTTTATATGCACAAAGACAATTGTTTTTGGGATAATTTATTTTTGATAGCGATTATGTATTTTTTTTTTTAAAGCTTCGGTAGTTCCACCTTTTTCTATTTATAAACCAAGTTATTTCATGTACAAAAATTTGGTGGCCTCAACTTGCCCGGATGCGAAACCAAGTCTGTTGGCCACCTGAGTCTATTATCAGCCATCTAGTAACAAAATTTAACCAGTCTTTCAATGCAAGCTAAATAAAATTCACATCTAGAAACACTATTCAGGTTCCAGACTAACATAAAACACAAGAAAAGAAAATTATATCCGCCAAAAAACCAAAACTAGAAACTGAAAAAACTATTCCTTTCGATCCTCTTTGTCAGATTCCATAATAGCTGGTGTGGCAACAGAGTCGCCTAGTGCTAGAGACAATTTCATCAAACATTGTTGGATCTCATCTAGCTTAATGTCTTGCATAATCAAGATAATTTGCAGGCTTTTCATGTCCTTTTTGATATTGGGCCTTCCTTGTGCTATTGTTGCCATCTCCCCTGCCACCTGCTACAGGGATTTGGCCAATAAGTTCTTCAAAACCCAGTACACGTGCAGGGCTTGTCTATACAGCGTCATCCTACCTCTGGTGTGCCATCGATCGGGGACTATATCCTCCCATTCTTCCATCTCTCGCTCAAAATCTTCTTGGATGATTCTATCCTCCATCTCCTGTATTAGCTAATGAATATCAACATTCATCCCTTCTCTGTATGCGTGAGCGGCTTCATGGACAATCGTCTTGATAGATTTCCTGCCTTTTCTCTAATCTGCTGGTGTGGAAGTTGTAGGATCGCTTCTACATGGTTGGCTCTGGTGCCCTCTGCCCCCATGACCCCAACCTTTTCCCAGGCATGCCATCTTTTCCTTTACTCACTCCTGCTTACAATTATCAACAACACATGTTAGCTTTCTATGAACTTCTATCTTCCCATCAATCAACATGTCCTTTTCACTTAGCATACCTTCCCCACTCTGGCCTTCCCCGTCACTTTGGATATTCGATTGACTGTCCCCCCCTGGACTAAGGTTGGTGGTCATGCCCTCTGTCATCCTGTCCTTCTCCTGGATTTCAGCCATGGTTTTCCAGGGCTGACCCTTTGTCCTGCTATTACATTCCCTAGGTATGACTATGTTGTTTTTCTCTCGCTGCTCACAACACCATCCTTAGACCCATCCAGACACACCCCCTCCCCTGCGATTCTCAACTTTCCACCCTCCTCCAACATACTATGTGAGACAGAGTAAATTGTAGGAGGTAAGCCAAAGGAAACGTACCTGGAATTGAGCTCGGCCATAGAAGATCCTATCGCCCACGCTGCCCTGTTCCCATCCTTCCTTCATTGCAAACTGGGCTCTCTTCCTGCCTTCGCCACCCTCATGAACCCCTTTCCATCTACCCTAGGTCCCATCCCACTACTGTTGTCATTTCTTTCCACCTCTCCTCCCACACTCCTGCCACTTTGCTTCCTCGACATTCCCATAGATATGCAGGACGCCATCACATCTAGTTGATCCAGATTGAGGGTAGTAGGTGGCCATCCCGGCCATCCTTTCTCCTCCATTGTCCTCCAGGTCGTACACTCCCCCTTCATCACCCCGATCGGGGGAATTTTTTTTGCCATTATTGTGTTTTGAACCTCCGACCTGCCTCCAATCCTTTCAACTCTTTACCAATACACCACCATGGTCGGACGTGATAGCGATTATGTATTTTCATGCACAAAGATAATAAAAATTATGTTAGTTTTCCTTTATACTATGTATAGTTGTGATGGTTTTTCATTTGGAAAAAAATGTGTTATTATGTGAAGAAAAAGTAACAGTACTTGTGGGAAGATTTCGCTTTGGTTGTGCGAAGAGCTAGTAATAACCATAGTGAATCTTTTGAATATCACCACACTCTTATGGATAGAGGTAAAATGTAAATATTCCCTTTCTTATCATGCATTGGAGGTATGGAAAGATAGGAATGCCTTGGCAATATTTGTACATGTGAGATTTGGATACATAAACATGTGTTAGAGCCACACACATGCATAGATAAATAAACATATTTTTTAGTAATTGTGTACTTTTAGTTAAAATATGTGCAGTATCGATAAAAGAGGTTGATACTTGTTTAGGAATTTTATTTATGAACATTAAAAGATGTTTGAATCATAACTAGTAAAGATTCATTATGGGTTTTGATAAATATATTATATAATCATGATGACGATGTTGTTGATTGTAGTAGTTGCAGGAAATGATTACGACTTATGCCAAAGATTGATTATATTAAATATTATAATAGAAACATAACTAATGGTCCATGTTGATTGAGGGATCGTTAAACATGGATAATCCTCTAGAGGGAACAACCAAACCACAACGACATACTTCTCAAGGAATTATCGGTTAACTGATATCGTGATTAATGTAATGACATCTAGCTTGTTATGTTTTAATTTAAGATGATACTTATTTTTAAAAATTTTACGAATAGTCAAGGGATGGTATCCCTTAAAAACATTGGGAGAGGACTGGAAACCCTCATGAAATGTTTAATAAAATAAACATTTGTTGGTTTATCCCTTTGGGATTTCTAGGGTATATCAATGCCCATTAATGGTTTTTTCTATTATGTTATTCTAATAATTTTGTTTCCTTGGATGACATTGAAACATACACCATCAAATATGTGATTAACTAGCGTAATTAAATGAAGAATGATAATGATGTGTGGTTATGACATGGAGCTCTATGTTAATATGCTGCAACAAAGGTTCTTACGTGATGTGACTTTCTATTCCATTTCTAAATTTACTTTATGTAATGACAATGATTTTATCTAATAGCTAATTAAAGAAAATGGAATAAGTGATTAGGAATTTTACATGCTAGTAAATTCCATAAAAAAATTATAATGTTATGTACTTCCACATGAGGTCAATCGGTGCATGTTACAAACACAATGTTTCTATTTTAATCATTCACACATTTTTCTAAATAACATCATTTACAATATTTCATTTAAATTTGCTTCACTATGCATTTTTTACATATATATATATATATAACCATCCCAAATATTTAGATTTTAAGTTGAAATATTTCATCTTTAATTCTTCACTTATTTACAAAGGTTTGTATCTAGTATTTTTCTATAATTGCAAATCAGTATGATTAAATTTCTATGTAACTACCATATTATTTAGAAACTAGGAATATCATAAACATATTTGATCCTTTTTTTACATCATTTTGTTGAGAGGCCAATCCAATACGAGAGAATTGTGTGTTTTCATACACATATATATCTCGTATTGTGTGTTTTCTCACATTAGTATATATATATATAATATATATATATGTTTTTTTTATATATATATATATATAATATATATATATATATTATATAATTATATTATATATATATTCTAATAGAAAATAATTGTTGAATATGGCCAAAAAAACCAAATAATATTCATACTTTAGTTAATTTTTAGCCTAAAACCATTATAAAATATGAAAAGAATCTCGAACTCACAATGGGACTTGAATTGTTATTATATTAAAACCCAACGTAGTAAACATATTTCCACCTTACTCTTAGTCCCATAAAAGTAAATTAATTTTGATGTCCCCATTGACATAACATAATTTTCATATGACTTTAAAAAATAAAGTCAAGTAATTAGAAAGTTACAAGCCTTATATTTTTTCATAATCACTTTGACACGGTATTTAGAATAAGTTATTTGAATATAATATATATATATATATATATAGATATATATATATATATATATATAATAATAATATAATTATATATATATATATATATATATATTATATATATATATAATATATATGTATGTGATGGTGATTTGTGTATAAAAGGAACAATGTTTAAAGAAGAAATATTATAATTCGATTATGAAATATTCGATATCCAAATGAAAAAAAAATGAAAGTTAAGAAATAAAATAAAAAATATCAAGAAATTATAATTTGGAACTGAGGGGCAAGCATTTGCATAAATTTTGGTGGGTAGTAACCATTAGTAAATATCCACATTTACATTTTTAATGCTACTTATTAAAATTTTAAATAATACACAAATAATGGCTTGGAGTGGTAAGTATATTTATTTACATCTTATTCCTATCTATCTTTTCAAAGATTTTCTTTTTTTGTTGGTTTTCATATGAAGTTTAATAATGGAAAATCACTCCACGCATATATAAAATTCATGGAATAAATATTACAACAACATCCAAGAATAATGGTAAAAAAATTTGAGGTAGTTATCAACATGGCACAAATGCTACGATAAGCTATTCAAATTATGGTCCAATACAAAATTTGGAAAACAATTTTTGAAATATTATTGAAAATTAAATATTTGTTTTTCAAATTTAAACATTATAAGGTGCGTTGGTGAATGCTAAACTAATAGTTCTCAATAGGAAAATCGATTGCTAAAATCTTGCCTTGGCAGGGACTAATAATAAGACGAAAACATGTAGTTCATCCAATTATTAAAATAGAATTAATATGTGACATTTAAAAATATTCATAGTAATACAAAATTTGAACGTGGGTTACTAATAAAATATTTTAATATGCAGTATTAAGTAATATGTTAACAACAATAAAAAATCGTTTTAATGTAAATGTAAATATTGTAGTCTATGGATAAATCTCCTAAGTAATTAGAAAAAAAAAATATTGATTGTGTGTGTTTATATATATATATATATATATAGAGAGAGAGAGAGAGAGAGAGAGAACCACTACATATTGATTGGGATAGATAAAGGGATGAGAAGAATACATTTTCTTTTTTAATTTTTCACTCTAAAAGAGGTTTCCATCTAAATAGATTTGTTTCCTCTCAATTGATGCAAGATCCATGCTTAATATGGATTTACAATTATTTATATTAATGATAAGATTCAGGTCCCTTAAAACATACCTTGATCATGCCTTTAATGGAATAGTCATGCAAGTAACAATTCAAACACTTACTCATCATGTATATGTTTCCTTGTCAATCAATGTATTGTAAATAGCTTTGTTTTTATAATTCTCCTCTAAACAAATCACTCTCATGTATATAACATAATAACCAATTTCCTTTATGTGTAATATCGCTTGTCAACCATATTTTTTTCAATGGCCCTTATCAACAACTACCTAAATGTCCACCTATGCCTTACTCAATGAACTCTTGGTTCAGCACACTAATAAAATGTTTAAATATTATTAAAAAGATTCTAAACTACATACAAGAATAATAAAAATACACAAATGAAGGTGGTTAGGTTGCCTCTCATTGAAATTGATGGCCTCCCGCCACGTATTACTCCTAATGGACAAGCGTATTAGTTGTAATCTTAAATGCGATGATTAATGTCACGGTACGCGCCTTGGACTCCGATTTAGGGTTTGGGGAAACTTGTTTAACCGGCTCTCACCTATACTAACCGGTCAGCACGAAACAAAAGGCATTGACAACCCCAGTGTTAATCATTTCTTCTCCCGGTCCGCGGGGTCACTCTGCTAAGTTCTTCAGCTGCTCTGTGTTAAACAAAGCCTGTTCTTTCTGCGACTGTGCTGAGGTCGATCCTGTGGCTAACTCCGCCTCGAAATGGTGTCAATGGTAAACCCCTTCGCCTGTAAGAGTTCAATCACTGGTTGCGTTGATTTTGATACTGTGAGTATGGGTTTCTGATTTGTTTCCGCCTTGCTACTGGTTATTTACTTATGGTTCGATTTGTTTTGGGACCTAGCAGGTCCGTCGTCCCTCCAGCTTTGGTTCAACTTCGATAACCAGGTATTATACTCACTCCATGCTATTTCCCACTTCGTTTCGTTATATTGGCCCTGACCGTTTCGGCCACTGTCCTCAGGTTATTATGCTTGATATGTTGGGTCTTCTCCTCGTCGCCTGGCTGCCTGGTAAACCCCAATATTCTTCATCCGCCTGTATTCGTTACTGTTTTAATACAAGTATTTGTGTGTGCAGGGTTTAACTTTCCGTCAATGCTTCTTGCAGGTGAATGCTGGTTCGGTTGTCAATTTCGTGACGCTGTTGCTCGCGTTGTTCCCTCGTTTCTCACGGGTAGTGACTTGGCATACTCCTGTGTTGTTGTAGTTATCGTCTATGTCGCTTCTTTAGCTTTCCTCTATTGCAGTAGGGTATGGTCTCGGTCTGTAAGCTTTTGAAATGCTGTTGTAATCATAACTCGACTTTCTCTCTTTGTAATTTATTTAAATGATGTCTTTTGTTTCAAACCCTCGTGGGTTTTTCTGGATTTCGGCTCTGTGGATACAATCCAGTCTTTACTTCTGTTTGGTTGATAGTTGTGGTTTTCGAACCCCTGCTCTACTTGATTATCTTGGTTCACAGTTTTTAAACCGAGGGTTTTGACCAAACCCTGGTCCACTCCTCCTTAAACTGTTATGAATGTAATTATTCGGCCTTCATCGATTAATACATGATATCTTTACAGTCTTCGTCCTGTAGTACATTTGGTGGATACCGAACTCACTTTGCATGCATTTTATGATACATGTGTTCGACTGTAATCTGGTTTTAGTTTGTTATTCAGGTCTTATGACTACATAAAGTTCTGGTTATGCGATGACTATCTGTCCTTTTGTATATATTAAATGGAAAAGAATACTCTGGTTCTTGTTACGTCTTTCTAATTGCTTGTAATTGTTCTTTGCATTATCATATGAAAAGAAAGAAATGTCCTTATTCTTGATTATAAGATGCTATCAGAAAGTATAATAATCGTCGTTGGAATACCTGTTTTCCGTTCACACATACTTGTTAGTGGCCTTTCTGGTTTTCGTAATTTTTGTTGCCTGCAATCTTTCTGCCGCGCCTTTCTCTGGGTGTACACTTGTGTGTACAGTCGAGTCTGTGCGTTGGTGGGAGGGAGTTATTTGCTTGCGCTCGCTCCACTTACAATCGACCTGATTTCTGCTGTAATGAAATTTACAATAAACAGAAAAATATCCGGAACTTACAGTATACAGGAATATTATATTGTGTTACAATATTGGTAACAGTGATGAAAAAAAAACAAGTGATTAAGGAATCTGTATTTCTAGAAAATGACTGTGTGTTTCTATTATTTTTGTCACAACTGAGAGAGGAACCCCCTACAATCCTTTCCTTGTCCTTTTTATTCAGAGTGTCCAACTGTTCCTGTTCGGTTGGAAAACAACCCAACAGATCGACAACTGTTTGCTAATAACTGTTCTAAACCAACACAATACTTCTTGTAAACAAAATCAAACTAATCTAACAGAGCAGTGTTTTCGTTTCTAACTCCTAAATAAAACAAAATGAAACTAAGGCTGGGTAAAAGTAAATAGAAACAGTAAAATAAAAATAACCGACAAGTTGTCCAAATTCTGCTTGAGACTGCGCCTTACTCTGCCTCCTCAGAGCTGGATGCTCCTGCATCAGGCTCCCGGGGTGACAAAAAGTCATGGCTACGTTCCATGAGGTCTTTAACAGAGTAGCCTGCCTTCTGGATCTGTGTCTCATTGAGCCATGAACTGTCCTCTATTGGACGGTTCCTCCATTTCACCAGATACCTTAAATATTCCTTCCTCCGTGTACGCTTTGCTACCTGTGTGTCTAAGATTCCTTCAATTTCGACGGGTGGTGCCATCGGCAACTGTCTCGTCCACACATCTCCTTTCAACTGGGTGTCCCGTGGTGTTCCTGCCGCCGCTTCATCTGCTGAACCTGCAATATAAGGGAACAGATCTGCCACATTAAAGATAGGGGAGATACCAATCCCTGGTGGCAACTGTATCTCGTAAGCGTTCGCAGAAAATTTGCGAATGATCTTGCAGGGTCCGATTTTCTTGAACTTTAGCTTGCTGTACGCTCGCTTAGGAAATCGCTCTTTGCGTAAATACGCGAGAACGTCATCCCCGACATTAAACTGTACTTCCCTGCGTTTTGTATCAGCTCGCTGTTTGTATTTCTGGCCGCTATCCTGCAATTTAAGCTTTACCTGTTCATGTAGTTTGCTCATAGCTTGGGCGAAATCTTCCCCATCAGCACTCCGCTTCTCCAGTTTGCCCAAATCTCGTAACTCGTGCACTCCTCGCGGGTGCATGCCGTACAGTATTTGGAAAGGACTATAGCCTGTGCTACGGTTGGGAGAATCATTATATGCAAATTCTGCCTGTGCTAACACACGATCCCAAGTACGAGAATTTTCACCTGTTAAACTTCTGAGCAAATTTCCCAGACTCCTGTTCACTACCTCTGTCTGTCCGTCTATCTGTGGATGGTAGGCGGAGCTGAACTGCAATTGAGTGTCTAGTTTCTTCCATAAGGTTCTCCAAAAGTGACCAGTAAATTTGACATCTCTGTCAGAAACGATGCTTCGTGGAAGTCCATGTAACCGTACAACCTCGGTAAAGAAAAGGTGCGCTATGTAAGTAGCGTCACTGGTTTTTCTGCACGGTACAAAGTGTGCCATCTTGGAAAATCGGTCGACTACAACCATCACCGAATCAAAGCCGCGCTGTGTTTTTGGTAATCCTAGTACAAAATCCATACTGACCGAATCCCATGGTCGACTAGGGACTGGTAATGGCATATAAAGGCCAGTGTTTTGACTGTGACCTTTTGCCAATTGACAAGTTCTGCACCTAGCCACATATCTCTGTACATCTCGCTGCATTTTAGGCCAAAAATAAAAGTGCTGTACCTGAGCGATAGTTTTGTCAATCCCAAAGTGTCCTGCCAATCCTCCGCTATGTTTTTCCTGTATAATATTGTCTCGCATGGAACAGTTTGGAATACATAACTGTCCCCCCTTGAACAGCAAACCCTCCTGCAAGTTATAGTCCAGCCACTTGCTGTCATTTCGCAATAACGGGTTTTGACAAGCCTCATAGGCTTCCATAAATTCGCTGTCCGTCGGATACAGCTCTTTCAAGTGTTCAAATCCTAAGATTTGCATGGTGCTCTCCTGCAATAATAATGTTCTCCTACTGAGTGCATCTGCTACTTTATTCGACTGCCCACTAATATGCTTTAGTACAAAAGTGAAACTTTGCAGATACTCAACCCAGGCTGCATGCTTATGGTTTAGTTTATGCTGTTGCATGATATACTGTAACGCAGAATTATCAGAAAATAAGACAAATTCGTTACCTAGTAGATAATGCCGCCAATGTTTTAAAGCCTGCACAATGGCGTAGAATTCTTTGTCATAGGTCGAGTACTTCTGTCTGCTCTCGTTCAGCTTCTCGCTGAAGTAAGCAACTGGTCTGTCCTCCTGGCTGAGTACTGCTCCAATGGCTGTACCACTGGCGTCACAACGAACTTGAAAAAGTTTGTTGAAATCTGGCAGTCTCAGTATGGGTCGTTCAGTAATCTTTTTCTTTAAGACCTGAAAGCTATTTTCTGCTGCTGCTGTCCAGTGAAAAGGCTGATTCACTTTTTTAATCGTGTCCAACATGGGTGCGCAAATCTCGCTGAAATTCCTAATGAACTTCCTGTAAAAACTGGCAAGTCCATGGAAACTTCGCACGTCAAACAAACTCTTCGGAGAAGGCCAGCTAACAATAGCTGCCACTTTTTCTGGGTCCATTTTTAACTCATTTTCGGCAATAACAAAACCCAGATATATCAGTTCCCTCTGAAAAAAGGTACATTTCTTCAAGTTGATTAACAGCTTGTTTTGCTGTAATTTTCTTAACACGCTCTGTAAATGTCTGTAATGCTCCTCCTTCGTTTTACTGAATATCAAAATATCATCCAAGTAAACTATAACAAACTTACCATTAAATTCTTTCAACACCTCATTCATCAATCGCATGAATGTGCTGGGAGCGTTACTCAAACCAAAAGGCATCACCAGCCATTCATACAAACCTTCGTTTGTTTTGAATGCAGTTTTCCATTCATCTCCCTCACGAATCCTGATCTGGTGATACCCACTTTTCAGATCAATCTTTGAAAAGTAGGTCGCTCCACTTAGGCAATCCATCATATCATCCATCCTTGGCAAGGGAAACCTGTATCTAACGGTAATCTTGTTAATAGCCCTGGAATCTGTACACATCCTCCATTCCCCACCTTTCTTGGGAGCCAAAACAGTGGGTACTGCACAAGGACTCATGCTTTCCCGAATCAAGCCCTTGTCCAACAATTCTTGGACCTGTTTTCTAATTTCTTCATGGTCCTTGGGACTCATACGGTAGGCTGCTTTGTTTGGCAGACTCGCCCCTGGTATAAAGTCGATGCAATGACTAATACCCCTTCTAGGTGGCAACTCATCCGGAAGATCATCCACCACAATGTCTCCAAAATCTTGTAGCAACCTCTGAACGTCCTCTGGTAAATCTGAAACCTGTGTGTGGAGTACCACTGTCCTTGGTCTCCTTATGACAGCAAAATTTATCTCGCTGTCTTCAATCTGCTTAATGAACTCTTTCCCTCCTAACAGCAGTGCCTTCACTCCGCTAGCTTCTGCTGTATTTTCTTCCTTGATGGGTACAAGCGTATGCTTGATCCCATCTTTCACAAATTTGTAACAATTACTTTTTCCATCGTGAATTGCCCCCCTGTCAAACTGCCATGGTCGTCCTAACAGCAGATGACAGACATCCATGGGCATCACGTCACAAAGGATTTTGTCCTTATATTTCCCAATCTGAAACTCTACTTCGCACTGTTCATCAACCAATAGTTGATGTCCCTTCTGCAACCATGATACCTTGTAGGGAGTGGGATGTTTCAGTCTCTTTAATCCCAATTTTTCCACCATCTCTACAGCTACCAGGTTATCGGT
Source organism: Pinus taeda (assembly GCA_000404065.3). Taxonomy (NCBI): domain Eukaryota; kingdom Viridiplantae; phylum Streptophyta; class Pinopsida; order Pinales; family Pinaceae; genus Pinus; species Pinus taeda. The sequence continues at coordinate 44,156 of APFE031505966.1, forward strand.
ACTTCCGCTGTCAATAATCACCTTGCAGCATTTGCCTTGAGATTTGCAGACAGTGCGAAACAATGCTTTCCGCTGATCTGGCTCTGCAGCTTCCTTGGCTGGCTTCAATAGTACCTTGTTCATCACCAAGGCTTCACCTATCTCAGGTGTGTTCTCAGCTTCCTGAGGTGTTTCTTCCGCATCCTCTGGTTGCGTAACATAGGTTCCTCTTCCGCCTGCTGGTTCACCCTCTGGGCAGTCATAAGACTTATGTCCCAACTTATGACAACGGTAACACTGGACAGTTCCTCTGCCCCGACCAAAACCTCGTCCTCTCTGAGCTGGTCGTCCTTCCCGGTTACTGTTGTCTCTCTCTGCTGTACCAGTAGACTTAGAGCTGCTGCTCTCCTCATTTGCGGCTGCACCTCTACCTCTGCCATACACTTTGCCTTTGCCTATGCCAGAACCTCCTCCTCTCCGGGAGTTCTGTTTCCTATTTATCTTCTCTTCAGCCTTCAATGCAAACTGATAGGCTTCTTCTAACGTCTGCGGCGAAAGGATACCAATTTCGTCTAAAATCTCCCCTCTCAAGCCATTTACATACCTGGCCGTCTTCTCTGAGGTATCATCCACATATCCTGCTCGCAGATTTAATTTGTAGAACTCTTCGGTAAACTCTCTCACAGTCATTCCCCTCTGTTTCAGGTTTTGTACCTGCCTGTATAACATTATATGATAGTCTTTTGGCAAGAACTTCTCCTTCAGCTTTGCTTCCATCCTAGCCCATTTCTTGATTGGCTGTTTGCCTAACCTCCTCCTTTCTGCCTGCACACTGTCCCACCATAAGGACGCATGTCCTTTCAGTTTGGTGGCGGCAAATCTCACCTGTTTATCTTCGCTGGTCTCTTCAAACTCAAAGAATTTGTTCACTTCACTTAACCAGTCTAACAACACTTCCGCTGATAGATTACCATCATATGTAGGTAACTCATGTTTCGGTTTATGGCTGGATAGTAAAACTGATTTTAACAACCTCAATTCTGGTGTCATTCCCTCATACTCATCCTGCTCGGGCTCAACTGCCTCTTCATCACTGTTATCCGCTGGATTTCTTCTTCCTCCAGCCTCTATCACTGCTAATCTTTCTCTCAAAACTCTTATCTCTTCTCTTAATCCATCATCCACTGGTCTATGAACCAATCGTCCTCTGCCTCTTCCTCTTTCTCTTCCTCTTCCTCTTCCTCTTACCTCACCTTCACCTTCTGCTTGATCCATTGATTTTCTCAAAAAAAAACCTGGCTCTGATACCACTTATGATGGCCTCCCGCCACGTATTACTCCTAATGGACAAGCGTATTAGTTGTAATCTTAAATGCGATGATTAATGTCACGGTACGCGCCTTGGACTCCGGTTTAGGGTTTGGGGAAACTTGTTTAACCGGCCCTCACCTATACTAACCGGTCAGCACGAAACAAAAGGCATTGACAACCCCAGTGTTAATCATTTCTTCTCCCGGTCCACGGGGCCACTCTGCTAAGTTCTTCAGCTGCTCTGTGTTGAACAAAACCTGTTCTTTCTGCGACTGTGCTGAGGTCGATCCTGTGGCTAACTCCGCCTCGAAATGGTGTCAATGGTAAACCCCTTCGCCTGTAAGACTTCAATCACTGGTTGCGTTGATTTTGATACTGTGAGTATGGGTTTCTGACTTGTTTCCGCCTTGCTACTGGTTATTTACTTATGGTTCGATTTGTTTTGGGACCTAGCAGGTCCGTCGTCCCTCCAGCTTTGGTTCAACTTCGATAACCAGGTATTATACTCACTCCATGCTATTTTCCACTTCGTTTCGTTATATTGGCCCTGACCGTTTCGGCCACTGTCCTCAGGTTATTATGCTTGATATGTTGGGTCTTCTCCTCGTCGCCTGGCTGCCTGGTAAACCCCAATATTCTTCTTCCGCCTGTATTCGTTACTGTTTTAATACAGGTATTTGTGTGTGCAGGGTTTAACTTTCCGTCATTGCTTCTTGCAGGTGAATGCTGGTTCGGTTGTCAATTTCGTGACGCTGTTGCTCGCGTTGTTCCCTCGTTTCTCACGGGTAGTGACTTGGCATACTCCTGTGTTGTTGTAGTTATCGTCTATGTCGCTTCTTTAGCTTCCCTCTATTTCAGTAGGGTATGGTCTCGGTCTGTAAGCTTTTGAAATGCTGTTGTAATCATAACTCGACTTTCTCTCTGTGTAATTTATTTAAATGATGTCTTTTGTTTCAAACCCTCGTGGGTTCTTCTGGTTTTCGGCTCTGTGGATACAATCCAGTCTTTACTTCTGTTTGGTTGATAGTTGTGGTTTTCGAACCCCTGCTCTACTTGATTATCTTGGTTCACAGTTTTTAAACCGGGGGTTTTGACCAAACCCTGGTCCACTCCTCCTTAAACTGTTATGAATGTAATTATTCGGCCTTCATCGATTAATACATGATATCTTTACAGTCTTCGTCCTGTAGTATATTTGGTGGATTCCGAACTCACTTTGCATGCATTTTATGATACATGTGTTCGACTGTAATCTGGTTTTAGTTTGTTATTCAGGTCTTATGACTACATAAAGTTCTGGTTATGCGATGACTATCTGTCCTTTTGTATATATTAAATGGAAGAGAATACTCTGGTTCTTGTTACGTCTTTCTAATTGCTTGTAATTGTTCTTTGCATTATCATATGAAAAGAAAGAAATGTCCTTATTCTTGATTATAAGATGCTATCAGAAAGTATAATAATCGTCGTTGGAATACCTGTTTTCCGTTCACACATACTTGTTAGTGGCCTTTCTGGTTTTCGTAATTTTTGTTGCCTGCAATCTTTCTGCCGCGCCTTTCTCTGGGTGTACACTTGTGTGTACAGTCGAGTCTGTGCGTTGGTGGGAGGGAGTTATTTGCTTGCGCTCGCTCCACTTACAATCGACCTGATTTCTGCTGTAATGAAATTTACAATAAACAGAAAAATATCCGGAACTTACAGTATACAGGAATATTATATTGTGTTGCAATATTGGTAACAGTGATGAAAAAAAACAAATGATTAAGGAATCTGTATTTCTAGAAAATGACTGTGTGTTTCTATTATTTTTGTCACAACTGAGAGAGGAACCCCCTACAATCCTTTCCTTGTCCTTTTTATTCAGAGTGTCCAACTGTTCCTGTTCGGTTGGAAAACAACCCAACAGATCGACAACTGTTTGCTAATAACTGTTCTAAACCAACACAATACTTCTTGTAAACAAAATCAAACTAATCTAACAGAGCAGTATTTTCGTTTCTAACTCCTAAATAAAACAAAATGAAAGTAAGGCTGGGTAAAAGTAAATAGAAACAGTAAAATAAAAAATAACCGACAAGTTGTCCAAATTCTGCTTGAGACTGCGCCTTACTCTGCCTCCTCAGAGCTGGATGCTCCTGCATCATCGGAGGCTTATTTCTGCAAATTCTTGGAGCTTTTCCAGATTCTTTGCATATTCTTCGTAAGTTCATTTTCTGTGAACTTCTTTTGCAATTTCAGCTTCTGCGCGTTAAACTATTAAAATATTTGATGTTAAATTGAAGCAACATTAAATATGGCGAAGGTTCTGTCTGCGAATCGTGATATTTTGTTTATGGAGAGGTTAAAGGTGAAGAAAGGCTATCGTTTCGTTTCCAGCCATGGAAGAAGTCACTGGCTTGTTAAGAGATGGTGGATTTCCAGGATTTTCTTTATGATTGTAATTTGTCGCTTAATTCTCCTGATAATTTGATTTTAATTCCCGGTTTTTATTGTGAATTGAAACCGAGTGGGGATTGCAGTTTAGGGATAGAATTTGAAGGCAAATTGTTTTTTTCCAGTATGTATTATATTGAGGCAATATAAATGTTATCTTAAGTTACAAATAAGTGGAAGATTATGACGCTGAGAAGTTCAAATTGTTAATGCTAGGCAATTTTTCTGTAAAATGCGGTTACAAATTTTCATAACTTTCATCCATCTTTGTTAAAAATATCTAAATGAATACTTCATTGTCAAAATTTACAAATTTACAAATTAAATTTTCATAACTTTCATCCATCTTTATTAAAAATATCAAATGAATACTTCATTGTCAAAATTTACAAATTTTCAAATTGTCAAAGTCAAATTTACGATTTTCAAAATTTGTTTTCAAATTCTTACACTAACCCTAGTGCAGGGTAAGAATTTCAAATCTAAACACGTTCAGAAATCTGATACTCGTTTAGACAAGTTGATTTTCAAATTCCGACCCTAACCTAGATGCAGGGTAGGACTTTCAAATCTAACACAAGTCAAATTTGACGATTTTCAGGATTCTGATACTCGTTCAGACAAATTGAGGTAAGAAAATTGACAGTTCAAAATACTTTTAGCCGGGCAATTTGACGATTTTCATAATTCTAATGCCGTTCAGACCATTTGAACAAAGAAAATTGGCCGTTCAAATTTTTTTTAGGCGGGCAATTCCATCCCTGCTTATATGAATGCGATTCAGACATTTAGAATCAACTGGATAACCCATGCAGGGATTTCTCGGATCACTTGGACAAATAAATATTTACATTACGATGTTAAACATTTTCTTTGAAGGGTTAAACATTTTCTTTGAAGGAAATAGTGAAATTTTTTTACTAGATTTCTGGTTTCTCAAAAAATTTGTAGTCAGATTTTGATTTGTATGGTTTAACTTTTTAATAATTAACCATAATAATTTAATTTGTTTTCATAATATATTATAAATAATGTTTTTATTATTTACCAAAGATTTAATTTTATAACTTATATCTATATATAATTATTTATTTATTTATGAAATATATTATATATAAATAAAATATTACTCAATTTTATTTTTACGATTTTCCCAATAATTATCTGCTTTAAATTTCAAATCTCAAATGATCAATTATGTGATTTCGCCAAAAAAAATTCTAAACAAATTATGGATCACAGAAGTCTAAATTCTTTGATAATTTCAAATCTCAATTAAATTAATAAAAATTTGAAATTTCAAGTTATCTTAAAAAAAATAATTTAAAATGCCGTAAAATTGATATCTTGTTATCAAATAACCTACAAATATTAAAAAAATTTGCGTTTAGTTAATCTATAACACTAATCAAAAATATACTCGCTATGAATATGACTTGTACGTTTGCAGTAAACTAGGTGATTGTTTTTAGGGGCACCGTTCCCTATGAATAGTGTTTATAGCTTTGTAATTAATAAGTTATTATGTTTGGAGACATATCTATTAAACTTTTAGTATTTTCTAGTTTCTTAATAAGATTTTTTATTTTTAGTGTTTGTTACAAGGATGCTAATTTTTAGTACGAATATAGTTTGTAGTTTTTTTTTTTTTTTAAGTAATATTATTATCTCATGATTCATATTTAATATTTTATTTTATAATAATTATTAAATTTTTTGGGGATGAAAGGAATTTTAGTTTGATTTTTATTAGTTTGATATATGAATGTGTTTTTAGTGAATACATGCAAAGTGAGATTTGAATTTAGAATTTTTATGATGATGATGATTAACGTTTATTGAGAGCAAATTTTGGTTTTTTTTTTTTTTGAAAAAGTTGGTTGCTATATATTATATTCTGAAAAATTCCAGGGGTTCAGTCTCCTCTGGTACATGATATGCGTTGATTGACTGTGATCAAGGGGTTTACAAAAATAGACTACCTCCTTGATCCTTACTTTGCTGCTTTTCCTACTATCTAAAACTGAGCTACTATAGATTCTGATAAAAGAAAATAACAGAAAGATGCATTTACAGTGCATTTAGTCTATCATTATATGTTGAATGTGCCTCGCTGTTGATTCCTCTGGCTGATCATCTTTGGCTTCCTGTTTAACACTAGAAGAACTGGTGGCAATGACATTCCTTTTGTCCATCATGTATTTGAGAATAGATATGGATTTCTCAGCATGGGCGCAGCGATTGGTGAGCTGTCTGAACTGCTCTTGAAGTGATGCTGCTTTGTGCATAAACAGCTGAATTTCCGCCTTATATTTCTCAGTCATGATGCGGTTTTGTTCAAAGAGCCTTCTGCTCTGCTCTTCTAGACGTCTGTCATGTTCTTCCAATCTTGCATCCAGGAGTTTTTGCTTGTCATCGAGGACAGTTTGCTGGGTCCTTATTTCCTCCAGTTCTGCCTGCAAGTCTACACAGTGCAGGCAATCCTCATTGCGCGCCATTGCTGGGGAGAGGGTGCGGTAGGTGGAGATTCTGAAAACAGAGGCGTGGTAGGTGGGAAACTTATGGGCGTTTTTAGATGGGCTGTCACAAGTGCGGGGGCTGTTGTAACGGGCGAGAGAAAGGCCCGCAGAAATTTTGCCCGTTCTGCTTGAGTAGATAGTATAGAAGGAGCTCCAACAGCGCGTGACCGTGGAGAGGGTGTCCAGGGACCGAGTGCAGAGAGAGAAGGCGCGACAAATGACTTCTGAGATGTTGGGAGTTGGAATTGCGGGATTGATCTGAGAAGGGAATGAGGCTGAGGGGACAGAGAGGTTTGGTGAAGGGAGAGCGATCTCACTCGCTTTGGGTTTTGAGTTCCTGTAAGTCACAAATGCACAGATTAGAGTGAAACTATTCAGTAAATGAAAAAATGATACCAGAGTGGAGTCCTGCCAATAACTCCGAGAAGGCTCGCTCGTTCCAAGTTGAAGCTTCTTCACTGTATCCTTATTGCCAAGAGTACGCTGATGAGTAATGCTTTGGGCGCGGAGGGTCAAGTTTATAGAATGAGGCGGGCGGTGATCGGGTTCCCAAGAAAGACCTAGAATCACGAGAAGGATGTTGGTCTGAGCCAAATCCTTTAGGCAATCCTCCTTTGCTGATCCTTTCTTGTTGATGCTGGCGTTGAAGTGATCGTTGATATTTGTGTTCGAGTAATTGCTGCTGTCTAGGGTCGGGTGAGCCTGTTTTTGCGTGCTGTGGTTACAAAAGAATGTCCTGCTTCTGAATAGTCCCTATCCATCGCACGCTTGTTTGACCAAGCATTGCTGGACTATGCAATGATGTTTCTTCTTCATGGTATTGGGTGGATACTGTTTATTCCGTTACACCTTAACGCTCCTACCATTCTTCCAACAACACTGTTCGCTTGCTTGTCTGCCTGCTTATTCAGGATACGGAGGACATGATAAAACTTGATGTCATCAAATTTTTTGAGGAGGAGCTTATTACGATCTATGTGCTGCTGAAGATTGCTGTTGGGGGATCTCTGTTTATGTATCATTAGACGTATTATAATTGCCGAATCCCCAAAAACTAAGGCCCTTTTAATACCCAGGTTCTTGAGTTGAAGTAATCCTTGGTATAAGGCTAGAGCCTCTGCATTGTTATTTGTTTTCTCTCCCAGACTCCATTCATAACTGCATATATTATCCTCTGCCTCATTCAATATTACTCTTCCCGATCCTGCTTGGCCTGGGTTCGATTTAGAGGCCCCATCAAAATGTAACGTTGTGCATTTGTTGCTCTGTATCCACCTCTTATAGTCTTGAGTTGATAGTCTGATTTCCCAATCTTTTGTTTGAGTTTGCTGCAATCTGTCAGTCTTTTGTGTCTCCTGATTTTGTCCTGGCCCTTCCGGGATGTGGCTGATGACAAATCTTTCCTCCACTGTGTAATCCTTTGCATGGATTTTCCCCTTATGTTTGACTGCTACTGCCTCCTGAGCTAAGATGTGGGCTTTGTTGCAAGCTGTGCGAACATTGGTCTCTTTATTTTGAAAAATCTTTTTGTTCATTGATAGCCAAATTCTCCATAATAAGGAGTGAGGAATAGTGTCCCAAATTCTTTTCACAATCCTGCTCCTTTTGTCCTTCCATGGGCAATTCTTTTTCCATTCATACAGTGTCTCAGCAATGTTTTGCTGAGGTTGCCAGTTTATATTGCCCATGGATGACATTTTGGTCCAGCATATTTTGGCGAAGGGGCAGTCTATGAATAAGTGTTGCATTGTTTCCTCTGTTGAGCAGCAGTTGGGACATCTGGATGGACCGTTGATCCCTCTCTTGCTTAAATTCTCCGCTGTGAGAACTTTGCCTTTTAATAACAGCCATGTGAAAAATTTAATTTTTGGGATGGCCTCTGATTTCCAGATTATTCTCCAATGATTCCAGATGGGTATCTGATATGTATTGTTGCAGATATGTTGATGCCCTGACTTGATGGTGTCATTTGATCCTGTGGGATCCCAACGAAGTCCATCTGCTGCTTCCTTTTTAATTGGGGCTCTATTGTAAAGATTTGCTTTGAGAGCATTGTGGCTCGCTTCCAAGGCTGTTGGGATACCAGGGAATTCCCAATCTGTCCAAGCATGGGTGTCCGGATCCCATTTCGAGATTTGTCCCAATCTTTGAATGCCTTTACTGTTGAGATAATGGATGATCGGGAGGGCTTCTTTAATGGCATTAAGACGTTGAAGTCCCATTATATTATCAGTGGCAAAGTTAATGCTGTCCCCTCCTCCAAGTATTTTTGAAGTATTTTTCCTGAGGTATGGGATTGCTTTCTTGCAGAGTTGCCAAATTTTGGAGGAATCCCTATTGGGGATGCCATCTTCTAGCAGCCTTTGTCTTGTGCCATTGAGGTATTTGCTTTCTATGACTTGCTTCCACCATGCTGTTGGTCCATTGATTAGCCTCTAGGCCATTTTTATCCCAAAAGCTAGATTGAGAATTTTAGGAGCTCTTATCCCAAGGCCTCCTCTATCCTGAGATTGGATTACGTTTTTCCAGCTGACCAAGTTAAATCTGTTCTTTTCTTTTTTCCCTCCTTGCCACAAGAAGTTTCTGAGGGCGACTTCCAGTTTGTGATGAAAAATAGCAGGGGCTTGATAAAGAGTAAATCTATATAGGGGAAGGGAGGTTATACCTGATTTGAGCAGGATTAGTCTGCCTGCCGGGTTGAGCCAATGAGTTCCCCATTGCTGGACTTTCCTTTTGACTTTGTCTATTATTTCATTCCATGTCGCTGCTTTAAGTGGTCCCAGGCTGACCGGCATCCCAAGGTAGGAGAAGTGGTCCCATTTTGCTTTGTATGTGACTCCAAAGATGTTGGCGATACTATGAGCTATTTGATTAGGAATGCTCCAGCCATAGACGCAACTTTTGTGAAAATTGACTGCTCCCCCTAAGTAATCCATGTATTGATCAAGGAGGGTTTTGAAGCGCCTTGCTATTGTAGTAGAGGCCCCTCCAATCAGAAGAGTGTCATCAGCAAATTGTGAATGGTTTATGTTCTTGACTCCATTTCCAAATTTAATGCCTGTTATGAGGCCGACTCTTCTATTGTGATCCAAAGCTTTGCTGAAGGATTCAGCCATAAGAATGAAAAGATAGGGGGAAAGCGGGCAACCTTGCCTTAAACCTCTAGAGGATTGGAAAGCTTCACAGGGGCAATCGTTAATCAGGGGTGATATCCAAGGTCCTGATATGCATGCAGCGATGGTGTTGATGAAAGAAGAATTGAAGCCCATTTTTTTCAAGAGAGCAAACAAGAAGGAGTGCCTTACCCGATCGAAAGCATTGGCCAAGTTGAGTTTGAGAACAAATCCTTTCTCTTGTCTTGAGGTGCTGTAGTGGATGGCTTCTTGGACCAGAGTAATGGAGTCATGAATTTGCCTATTGGACTGAAAGCCACCTTGATTTTTAGAAATCAGGGATGGAAGGAGGGGCTGGAGCCTCATGGCTATGATTTTCGTGAAGATCTTGTATGACGAGTTGCACAGAGATATTGGTCGGAACCTGGAGAATGAGGTGGGTTGATTTTCCTTGGGAATGAGAGCAAGGAATGTAGAATTGGTAAAGCCTCCCATTTTCCCTTTCCTTTGTATTCCCCTCAGCATTTTTGCAAGATCTTTTTTTATCAGCTGCCAATGATCCCTGTAAAAGTTGATTGGAAAACCATCTGGACCAGGTGACTTGTCCGGCTGCAAGGTCCAGATTGCTTTCCTAATCTCTTCTTCTATTTCTCGATTTAGGCTTTCATTTATTTCTTGCGTAATGCCTTTGGGGAGATATTGCAGCAATTCATAGTAATCGACTTCTTCTTGAACTTCAGTGAGAAGGCTCCTAAAATGAAGGGAGGCTGCCCTCTTGATGTCTTCTTGGTTATTTTAATGATTGCCTTCACTGTTATTAATCGCACTAACGTTGTTCCTTGTTTTCCTAGCTGTAGCTTGCTTGTGGAAGTATGTTGTATTTTTATCTCCTTCTTTCAGCCATAGCTGTCGCGATTTAATCCTCCACTTTGTCTCTTCTCCTCTGCTGATGTGCATGAGCTATCCCTGAATTTCCCATTCCTTGTTTTTTAGTTGTTGAGAGAGTCCTTGATCTTCTATTTGTTTCTGGACTTCCTCCAAGTCTTGCTTTATTTTTTTTTTTATTTTTCTGGCTCTTGATAGGTGATTTTTGCCCATTCTTTGAGCGCTTTTCTTACACTCCTGATTTTTGTTTCCCATATATGGCTGGAGGAACCTTCTACGTGCTGTTTCCAGGTGGCCTCTATAATTGCTTCAGCTGAAGGGTTGTTTCTCCATAGCGGATTATATCTGAATGGGATTGGTCCCAAATGGAGGTGGGATTCCATCGTGAGGAGGATGGGGAAGTGATCTGACGCTGTGGAGCTGAGAATTTTGGTGTGTCCAGCTGCAAAGGAAGAGAGAAGGGAGATATTGACCAAAATTCTGTCCAGTCGTTCCATAATATTGCCTGGTCCCAGCCTTCGATTGTTCCATGTATATTTTCGGTTTTTTGGAATAATGTCAACCATTTCATGCCCTATCATTATTCCCTCCAGCTGACTTCTAAAGGGGTCGTGCATGAAGTTGCCTCCTCTTTTCTCGTTTGCGTGGAGAATTAAATTGAGATCTCCAGTTATTATGATGTTTGAAGTTTGCTCATTATCTATGATTTCTTTTAGTTCCTTCCAGCACTGCTCCTTTTCTCTGTAATGGTTGGGAATGTAGACATTGTATATAATGACATCGCTATTCTCCTCTTTGCTGTTCAGATTGGTCCTTATCCAATTTTGGTTGTATATAGTTGAATTACAGTACCAATGTTGACTGTTCCACATGGTTACAATTCCTCCTGATGCTCCTCTGGAGCTGCTAATGACGCTTGTGAAGTTCCTTTGGGCGTCTATGATCTTCTGCATTTCATTTTGGTTTAGTTTGGTCTCTTGAATTAACAGGATATCGGGTCTTTCATTATGAAGAAGGTCTCTTAAGGCCGTTGTTTTGGAGGGGTGCCCCATGCCCCTGCTGTTCCAGGATAGGAGCTTCATCATGGAGCATTCGAGCGGGGAGGTGCTCGCCTCTCAAAGTCTTTCCCTACTATTTCCTTTTCCTGATGTCCTGTCATGAATGATTCCATTGGGGTTTGGAATCCAAGGGCAATGTCCTTTTGAGTGCTTTCTTCTCGATGTTGTTTAGCTGACTTCCTACCTGGGCCAGGCTTCTTGTGGAGATCGCTTGAAGTGCCAATTTCTTTTGAGGAGCTTCTGGTGGTTCTGGGAGGAGGAACCTCTGTGGAAGGTTGGGAGAGGACCGAAGAGATCATAGGAGGTTTAGGCAGATCTAAAGAGGGCTGCTCAGTCTGAGGATCTTCTGAAGCAAGGATCAAGAAAGGGTTGGAGGATGATGAGAAGGGCGGATCTTGGGATGGGCCCGGAGGATTGGAAGGAGGAGAGATGGGGCGTTGAGAGGAGGAGCCAGGCAATTCAGAGGATGATTCAAGTTTAGAGGGGGGGGGCAGCTTTCTTTTTTTTACAGTCTCCCATTGTCCTCCTTGATCTTCAGTTTCCAGATTAGTTACTTTAGTGCATCTATTGGCAAAGTGCCCGTATTCGTGACATACCTTGCATTTGAAGGGAATCTGCTCATAGTCCAGCTGTTGTATGTAGCTCCAGTCATCCACCTTGAGCTTGATGGCTTCCGGCAGTCCTTTTCCGAGATCCACTTCCACGCAGATCCTTGCGCATGCCTGCATGTTGTCCTTAGGTTCACTTCTGTCAATGTATTTCCCAACCGCGTTCCCGATTGCTTTGACCGATTCATCTCCCCAGCAGTGCAAGGGCAGATGAGGAAGACGGACCCATACTGGGACTACGTTGGGGATGTCCAGTTCTGGATCGAAGTCAGGAGTCCGCTTATTTAGGTAAAGCCCTCGAGAGTCCATGAAGTAGGGGCCATTCCTGAAAATAAGATCCTTATCTGCTTTGGATTTGAAATGAAAGGTGTAGTAACCTTTGCCACAGAAACGGATTGAGATATTCCCTTGGATTTTATCGGACCAGTTCCTCTCCACCCATCTTTGTACTGTTCTTAGTGAGGGCCATAAACCCGTGAATTGTCCTATTAGTCCTTTTTCTGCTAGAGATAACGCTGCCATTCGAGGTAGAGATGGGGGCAGCTGAACTTATTGGAGAATATCCAGTTTCTTGACAAATTTTGAAGTTGTAGGTTTGGGGCGGGAAGGGGGAAGGGAATTCACCAGATCTGAGAAAGCTTTCTCAGAGTCCCCCTGGGATGGGTCTGGATGGGCCATGGCAGCGACCAAGGCCCAGCTCCGGCGCTGATCTGCTGCTCTCCTAGGTTACGCTCCCGCTGCTATTCACGCGCGCTCCCGCTGCTCTTTTACTGAGAGCAAATTTTGGTCTATTGGACCTAAAGAAACAAATTATTTAGTTTGATTTAAGATTTTATTCTTATGCTCAAAAAGCTTGGAGAGAAGCCTCCCTAGCTCATTATAATTTTGACATCCTAAAAGGCTAGGAAGGTCAGTATTGCGACATAGATTATGAAACTGAGATTTAATGTGGTTGTACGCAGGGCACTCTAAGAGGAAGTGGTTTTCATGCTTGATGTTCATATTTTCACAGAGATGGCAGATCCTTTCCATCCATGGTGTTTTAGAAACTACCCAACGTCCAATTTCACTATGGAGCTCATGAGAGTTCGTCCTAATCTTCGCTATATTAATTTTCTTCTTAGAGCTAGTTAAAACATAGAGATACTTTTGATCTTTTAGGGTGGGGTTGATGACCTTATAATAACTTAATTTTCTTTTAGCTGTCAAATCTTTCTCACACCACATTTTTTCTTTGAACTTATAAATAACAATATTTTTAATGTTATTAATATTTTGCAATGCATCATTCTCATTGATCTCTGAATGGTTTAACCATGCCCTTGTGTCTTTATACCACCCCCGCTTAAGCCTTAGGTGGTTTTGGCTGGAATTTAAAGCTAGCTTAGGAAGTCTATGGTCTCCTATGTTATTGAGTTTGTGCTTGTAGACCAGAAGCCTAGTAAAAGCTAGGCTCTTGATAGGGGAAAGACCTACTTCTATAAGGAGAACATGATAGGGTGTATTGCTTTTAATTTTCAGGTTATGCGTTATAAAACGCTTCTGGATTTGCTCAATCTTTCTCCAGGATTCTCTAGAGATGCTGCAACCCCAAACCTCACATCCATATAAGATAACAAGAGTGACTAATAAGAGGAACTTCTTTTTATCCCACATTACAAGGTTTGTCGTTTTACAACGATTTTCGAGACCAAAATAAGCTTTCCACCCCCTATTAATCTTTTTCTCATTGCTATAGTTCTAGTTGAGCTTGTGATGAATATTAATTCCTAGGTACTTGTAACAGTACACTTCCTCCAAGTTATTATTATCATACATAAAATTAGCGCAAGTGTCCTTCTTGGATTTGATAATCATAACTTTTGTTTTGTCAATGTTAACAGTCATACCCATGGTAGAGCAGAGGTCCTTAAGAAGCCTAAGTTGCTTATCAAGATCAGATGGGCACCTTGCGAGAAGAACAATATCGTTAGCATAGAGAAGAAGGATGATGACTATCCTAGCTAAGATCATGCAACACATCTTGCTTCCTCTAAATACCCTTCAAGCTTGTTGATGTAAATGCCAAATAGGGTAGGGGAGAGGGGGCAACCTTGTTTAACTCCGATATTACATTTAATATCTTTCGACCACCCCTCATTGCTTTTTAGCTTGGAAATTACATTCTCGTATAACTTTATAGCGGTAGCTCTCAACTCGAAAGGAACCTTCAGCTCTTCTAATCTATTCCAAAGGTTGTTTCTAGGAACTATATCGAAAGCCTTTCTAAAGTCCACAAAGCAACAAAAGGGATTGGATTTATCATTACAACATTCCTCCACAATGATCCTAAGCGTAACGAGGTGGTTTGTTGTTGAGTGATGCCTTCTAAAACCAGCTTGGCCTTTAGCCCGCTTACCTTCACTTTCAAGCCATATGCTCAACTTATTTTCCAAAATAATACCATATAACTTGGCTAAGAGAGGATTGATCATAATTGTCCGATAATCAGAGGGGTTATTTGTATCCCCACTTTTAAAAATAGGGATAATGAGGCTCTCAGTCCATGGTTTAGGGAACCCTTTCTTGACTGCTTGATTGAAAAGCTTATGGATGTGGGGAATGAGGACAGGGCCTCCAATTTTTAAGATTTTTTCCTGGTAACCTTCAATGTCCTTAGCTTTCCCATTTGCCAGGCGATTAACCCCAAAATCAATGTGTTCTAATGAAACAACTTTTTTCGTTGTGAGCAGGGTTTCAAAGTTATCCATGACATTTGGAGATTCATAAAGATTTTTAAGATAGGAGTTCCAATCGTGTAAAGCAATTTTATTATTATCTATAGTTTTCCTATTCAAAATCTGCCTCCAAAATTTCTTAGGAGCTATCTTAGAGAGGTGTAAGAGATTCTCTTGTCTTTTATAAATGTATTGCCTCTTTTTCCTTTTAGTTAAGGCTTTGTATATTTTTATCTTGCCCATTTTAAGAGATTCACCAACAACTTCCTTAATTGCTCTCATCCCACTTTTACAATCTTTGTCATATCATGGGTTGGTTTTGTTATTTCTTTTATTATTTGAAACTTCAATTGAAAACTTATTAATAGAAGATGAGAGGGTTGTTGTAAAATTATGATAGGGGTCTTCTATGTTGTCTATACTAGATAAAGGAAGCAAATTAGTTTTTAATTCATTTAGAAAGAGATCATTTTTATTTCTATCAAATATTGAGTTCTTTTGGCTACAAGGATTATTTTCTATGGGATTTCTATGCATGACAAAATTGAGAGTTACAAGTAAGACCTATGATCAGAGTTAGGCTTGCGGTCATTTAAAATGTCAAAATTTATTATTTCGTTGTATAAAGGGAGATCTGAAATAACATAGTCTACCATGCTGCTACCAAGCCCATGGATGCAGGTGATCAGGCTAGAGTTGGGCCACTTTCTTAGACCGTTGCAAATTATGAGACCTTG